>OVBE01002785.1:0-29248 GCA_900406425.1 Iberis pinnata | reverse complement strand
ATATATATATATATATATATATTTATATATAATAAAAAAATAAAAACCACCTAACTGACGGATGTTTCACTATCTGTCAGTAATCCGACAGTAATAGAAAAAATAACTTCAAGAGAAAGTTTTCCTAAGTTGAGATATGTTGAAGATTAATTCTAGAGTTTACAATCTTATGGAACTTTGTAATATTTATAAAAATGCGTGCGAGGTGGTCGTGAACGAAAGCTTATTCGTACTATTAGCTGTTTTTCTTATAGAAATTCTCGAATATTTTTAGAATTGAGTGTTTTTGATCGAGTGATATATTTTGTATGAGATCATTGAGAAATGATTTTAGGCTAAAAATTTGGTGAGAAAAATCATGTGTAGGATTGTGTAATTGCCAATTAAGTGCAATATGTAAATATTAACTTAATAACAAAATTTGTGGATAAAATTTTTGAACTTATTACTTCAAAGTTAAAAAATCATATTGTATTGTAATAATATATGTTCTTCACACTTTTCGAATTTCCATTGATGAATTCTAGTCAAGGAACGCTAAACATATAACTGTAAAACACGTTTGATTTCGTTCTCTTCAACTTCGGTTATTTTCAGGACTGGTCCTGAGGTCAAACAGAACAAACACGAACTTGCGGTACGTTTTATATTTTTATATTTTTACTTTAGGAACTGACTCATTTTCAAAATTTTATTTTAAAAACGAATCCATATTTTTCATTTTATCTTGTGGCCTTTAAAACCTCAGGACCGGTTCTGGTTATATATGGTGTTCTTAGCCTATAGAGATCTGTTAAACACACATAGCTTATTTAAATTCTTTCTAAAATCATAATGTGCTAATTGAAGATGGTTCTATCTCAATAGCTTCTAAAATTACACACTTGTTGATCTAGTTAGGTATATGCAAAAACATTAATCAAATCATTATTCATAATATTTTTTTTTTGTTTTATGCCTAAATACTATAACAACCACAGTGAGAGAGAAAAAAATATGAGAATTTTTTTGGAAATGCCATAAAGGCGCAGAGAATTAGGCGATCTACCATAATGTGGGAGTCTTACACGTGGTGCCATAAACGTGTGGCATTCTGGTAATCGGTAGGTTATGATGCTGTCCCTCACGCTAATTACCAGCGTGCCACACAAAATTTTTCGTTGGTTTGGCGCGAAAAGAATGGGAAGGCGCATGGACAAGTGATGTGACAGGATATTTCATGTGTAATTAATGGCATTAATGGCATTAATTGTTGTAACCACTGGATAAAAGGCTAATCCAATGTAAAAAACACTTGTAATGGTATTTAGATATACCATAATAAATCTCTGTACACACTCGAAATGTTTTCAAGCTTTTGAAGAGAAGGTTTTGTCGAAGATGAGAGCATTTACTCCCCATTAATGAAATTTTCTTTGTCTGATTTCGTCGAACTACAATAAATACGAGGTAAATGTTGTCGTAGACAAGGTATTATGGTCGCCAAATGCTATTGTCTTCATTAACAGACGATATTTGAGTAGACATTTAATCGTTTTCCAGGTTTTCGGGTGAAATTGAAGAACCAGAGATGGTCATTGTGGGGGAATGGGAATGCTTGGAAGATGGCAGTTGACGATTCTGTGTGTCGAGAAACGTATATGGCAAATGCGTATCCTTGTGTGATATGGACAACTTCGAGACATTCAAGACGAAGGTGGAAAATGCATTCGGAACGGAGGATATTAAAAGCTTAAGTTTCTGGGTTGGCAGCTGTGAAACAATCTTCACGCAGGCCAAAATGCCACCAATTATTGTGGAAACTGATGAGAGTCTGGACATGTTTAGAAGGGAAAGTCATGACGAGAGTGGACTGAAATTATACTTGTCCTTGAAGAAAGTGGTGGACAAGAGATATGATGAAGGACAAATGGGTGATAGTGCATATGAAGACAACGAATTCTTAAAACAAGTTAGTCACCCGGAGAATGTGTACATACAGGCAACTGGTATGGTGGACGAGTAAGCTGGGGGACAAGGTGAAAACATGTTTGGTTATCGTGGACATGAAAAGGGGACATGTCATGCAAAAGTGATGGTGGACGTGTTATCTGGTGGACAAGATGATAATATGTTTGAATACCATGGACATACAAGTAAAAAGCTTAAGGTAGGTCATGCCATCTCCATTGGGGATGAAACGAGGGATGTAAGTGACGAGGGGTCTCCCACTTACGACTTCAATTATATGACTGATTTGATTGCAGCTGAGTACCCAACACAGTGGGATCCCTACAAGTGCGTAGACAATAATGGTGGGCAATGTGCTATGCTGGGGGACAAAATTGTGGAGGGAATCTGGAGATTTTAATGACTGTTTTCGCCCGAATTAAGAATTCTGGGAGGGATAAATCCCTGGAGGGAGACGATTCTACTCGAGAAACATATCGTACTGGTTTTGAATCATATAGGGGAAAAGTTTCAAGTGGTGGACAAGATGACAGTGGTGGACAAGATAACAGTGATGGACAAGATTACAGTGATGGGCAAGATAACAATGATGGACAAGATAACAATGATGGACAACATTCACTAGATGAAAAAGGTAACAGTGGTGGACAATATTTCCTGAGTGAAGGACGTCAATCTGAAAGGGGGCAATCAACCAATGATGGACAACATGAAGATGGTGAACCAGATCATGGTGAAAGCAATGATATGGTGGTGGGACATGATGTGTTAGGGGACAAGAAAGTAGTCGTGGAATTAGCAGAGGTGGTGTAAACGATGGACAAGAGTTACTCAGCTATGTACGTCCTCAAGGTGGAGACGCAACTGTTAAACGATGCCTGGTTTTTGACGAAGTTAAAGAGACCGTGGAAGGGAGTGGACAAGATTTGGTTGTGTATGATGGTGGACAGGACTTCGATAGCGTGGAAGGACCAGGGAATACATCATGTCCTCGCGATAGTTTTAGCGATGAAGATAGTGGACATGATAAAGGTTGGACATCCATGGACACAGCGAACAATCTATTTATAGTGGATCCGGAGCCATTTAGAGACAACATTAAGATGATAAGAAGTGATAAAGCTAACATGAATTTGAAGAAAGGGGACGATGCACTATATGTTGGCTTAGTGTTCAAAAACAAGGCTGAATTGCATAACGCAATATCAGTTTACTTAGTGAAAATGTTGTTTAGTTTCAAAGTGAGAAGCTCAGACAAAAACAGGGTGATTGTGATTTGCAAGGACAAGAAATGCGATTGGAGGATATATGCTACAAAACAATTGGACTCTAAAAATATGGAAATCAGAACGGAGAATCTAAAACACACATGTGATGTGGAGTCACGATCCCAGTAGGGTAAAAAGGCAACAGCTGAAATACTAGGAGAGCTAATCAAGTCGAAATATGCACATGGACAAAAGGGGCCTAGAGCTTGCGATGTACCGAAATTGGTCTTAGAGGAGTTAAATGTCACTATATAGTATATGAAGGCTTGGAAAACTAAGGATATCACCATGAAAAAGGCGAGAGGGAGTGATGAAGACAATTACCAGTTCTTGTCCACGTACTTGCACTTACTGAAGACAACAAATCCGGGGATAATTACAGCCATGAAAACAGTGAAGGCGGCTAGTGGAAAAACATTGTTCAAATACCTTTTTTTCTCTAGGGGCTTCAATCGCAGGTTTGAAGTATCTACGAAAGGTTATTTTCATAGATGGGACACATGCAAAGGGGAAATAACAAGGTACTTTGGTGGCAGCAAGTGGACAAGATGTCAACTTTCAATTATTTCCATTAGCTTTTGGAGTTATAGAACACGGCAGGGTGAACATGGTTTTTTTATCCAATTGAGCCAGTTCATTAGTGACAGTGAGGATCTCGTCGTCATTTCTGATAGGCATCAGTCCATATATGTCGGGTTGAGAGTTTTTTATCCACTTGCAAAACATGGGGCTTACGTAATACACCTGTGTAGGAACGTTAAACATAGGTTCAAATGTGATGGCCTAGCCAACATGGTCTCAAACGCGGAAAGAGCGTACAACGTGGGTGGTTTTCGCTATTGGTTTGAGGAGATCCACGTCGTAATCTAAAATGTGCACAGTATTTGATGGACGTCGGGTTACCCCATTGGACACTAGCATATTTCTCAGGTATGCGTTACAACCTTATGACTAGCAACATTTCAGAACCGTTGAACGCGGCACTGCAACAAGCTTTCGAGTTACCTATTGCAACTATGGTGGAATCCATCCGAACGATGCTTATGAAGTGGTTCTGCGCAAGGAGAGGAAAATCCAGAAGGACGTCCACGAGATGTACACCATAAATCGAAGACATCCTTATTGATCATGTGAAAGACACTACAGATTGTGCTGTTATAGCTTCAACTGATTGGATATATCAAGTAACTGATAGAAACGGGTGCGTTTTTACAGTGGATTTAGAAAACAAAACTTGCACATGTAGGGTCTTCGATGTGTTGTTGGTACTATGTTGTCATGCACTAGCATGTGTTGGCATACAAAACATAGACATCTACTCTCTTGTTGGCGAGTGTTACTCTGTTAAAACATGGGAAAAAATTTGGACGGAGAAAATACTACCACCTGGAAAAGAAACAGAACTAGAGATTCCGGCTGTTGATGAAGATGTCCACCCACCGAAGACAAGCAGAGGATCTGGTAGACCAAAAACAACTAGGATACTGTTTAGAGGAGAACACCCGATATGATTTTGTCACTTATCACTTAATATATGCTTACATATGAACATGAAAGTAACAAACACACATTGCAGTGGGTGAACAGGAAGTGCACAAGGTGTAAGAAGCTTGGAAATAATAGGGCAAGCTGCAAAAACCTAATATAGATGTTGGTTATTTTATGGTATTGAGGAGTAGTAAGTATGCGTATTTTAGGAAAGTGATCATATTGGAAGTTGTTGGTTTTTATCGTATATGAACATGAAAATGAAATGTTGGTTTTTGGGTTGACTTAATCTATGTAGTCCCTTATCGTGGTGATGGATAAAAATGTGTAGAATTATTTTTGGTGTTGATATCTACAAAGAAAATTATGAAATTTCTAAGTTATTGTGTGGTTATATTATCTAAACTTATCGAGGAACAGCTATTTGTAACAATTTCAGTCTCGTGTCAATGGAAACAGTTTCAGTGGACAACTTAAATGATTGACCGTGTTGAAACTTATGTTTTAAATCACGACATAGCTACGGGGGTTAAATTTCTATAACATATTGAAGAACAGCTATTTGTCGTAATTGAGTCTCTTGTCGATGGACACAAATTGGATGGACTACAAAAATATAAGAATTTGTTAAGACTAATGTTTTAAATCACCACAAAAAGGGAGAGTTAGGTGCCTGTCTATTATGTAGGGGGAAATCTACTCGTGGACATGTTGTATAACCGACACAAGTCCGAATTATTAAACTTATGTATGGTACATTTGAACATATGTGAGAAAAGTATTTGTTTCATGTCTTCGGGTTATGGACAATGATCATCGGGACATATCCTACGTTTAACTTGTCCATCACGTGTATACCATGTAACAAAAAACAGCGGAATATGGAAGAGGAAAATGATAAGGAGATTGAGTATATTGTTCATGTCTTGGGAAATTTTGGATTTGAAGAGTTAAAGGCTTAATAATTGTACTGGATATTTTTAAGTAAAAGGAAAATAGGACATCGTTTTGTTAAAGTTTAGGAGAAGGAGAAATTAAAGATAACTACGTTTAAGTTACAAATTGTGACTAATTGAGTGGCTGGATGTACTCCTCATAGAGCTCAATAGCATACCGCGTTCGCATGTTGTCCACCATTTTATCATTAACTTCTGAGAATTCACCTCCTTGCGCATGGAGCTCAATGAATTTGACAGCTAAAGGACCGCAATCACCAGAACGCTTGTTTGATATACGTTAGGTAGTCTTGAATGGTGGAATGCAACTGAAACAGAGGCTAGTTCAGAATAATTATCTACCAACTGGTGGACGACCAAGGCAAGGATCTCGTCCACCGGTTTCATAACCTCCTCCACCTGGGCAGTCGATAAACTGGTCTGAAATGAGTCATAAATGTCAATCTTACTAGAATCCAAGTTGATCGCAAGTCCAACCCAGTGTTCCTCCCCCCCAATTCATTAGTGCGTATGCCGTCTTGACAACCGAATACCAGGGTAGTTTGTTAAAGCGGTTGGGGACGAAACCATGGACCGAGTTTTTGATAGAGCTGTTCCATTTCCACCCAGCAAGACCTCCCACTTACTGATATCTAGCATGTTCGTCAACCAAAATAAGAATGAACCAGCTATTAAGAATAGCAACTCCCCTCTGGACAAAATCTTCTCCATGTCTACGCCAGATCAAACTCAACAGTGATTCAACATGCTAACATAATAAAGGAATAATAAGTGATGAGATAAGTTTAGAAACAGTATGAATGAGTTAAAATAATAAATTATCGGTGTTTCAATCCATTTACGCGACATAGCAATTTCCTTAAAAATTGAACGAGGCACACTATGTCCATCAACATTGTACGTTCTACAAAATGATTAGTAGTTAGTACGCATATATAAGATTTGTGTTCATATACTTACTTGCCCTTGTGTTTTTTCAATGCGACATTGAATTTCTTCTTGAGGTAGACATCAACTTCAGTAAATGACTCGTGGACATGAGTTGGGTATACAACATTTACTGGTGTGACAGTTTGGCGGAACCTTTTGGGACGTCTGGTCACCCTCTTCTCACGCACCTCATCAGCGACCATTGGTCTTTTATCTGACTTTTTCAGCTCAGCGAGAGTGGTATTATCACCGTGTTCAGCATTAAGTGTGTGAGTGGACGGATCAGCCTGATCGAGACCCAATGAAGTGCCACCAACAACCGGATCGTCCTCCTGAGAAAACGTATTAAACGTATTTAGTCCACAAGAATCATGTCTACGCGATGAAGACGGTAACGCATAAAATGAGTATTATAATGTATAAAAGTGTTACCAGTTTCTCATATGTGTTGTCCATGTCCTCGTCCATAGGAAAATCAGGCGTTAGCTACAACAACGGAAGAAAAAATATAAGAAACATGATGTACAATATTGATGTTTGTTTAGAAGATTATTGTGCACATCATCATGGTTATAACCATGTCAACCAAGTCATAATTAATAATGTGATTCGGATGTATAACGGAAAGCAACTGGTTAGGGGGGACAGGGGGCGTATAGATTGGGAAATGTACATGAAAATAAGGTTTTGAGGTGGGGGTGGGGGCCCCGATAACATCACTACCATAATCTTCATCCGACTACTCAATTAGAAAATTGAAATGTTAGGGAAACATTCGAGGCATAAATTATATTTAAATGGACAATTTTATCTACCTTATATTGGGGGGTCGTCCACGAGATATATGGTTCTTTCCGACGGTGTACGATTGGTCCATCAATGTTGTATTCCTAACAAATTTGAACGAGGACAGGATTTAGCGAGAGAGTTGACATAAAACAAGTATGTTACTAAGAATATACGTAGACGAACTGACGGTGGATAATGAGATCTTGCGGTCAGAGTCGTCGTCCCTACGGAAATTTTTTGATTGTTGTCCGTAGTTTCCTGATGGACAACATTATAATTACTGAGTATGTCTTGTCCATCAGTAAATTAGGGAAATTAGGTGTACTACCTTTAAGGGTGTGGTCAATTGTGAATTGGGATGTGCACTGTCTGGAACATCTACCCTTTGCACTCCCTCCGCTAAAACATCCTGGAATAACGGGATGTTATTTAGGATTATACGATCACAAGGCGTGGACAATATTTTTCCATCTTACAATACGTCCACGGTAATGAAGTCTTTGAATTGAAAACGATAAACGTAATACTGTCTGTGTGGATGAGATCATGTTTGGTTCAATATGGTCTCCCTCTATTGTTTCCTCCTCTGTGAGCCGAGTGTTAGGGTCTGCAATAGACGGACATTGCTCACTCTCGTAGATAGCCTTAACATAAAAATTTGACAAATACACTTAGTGCGTGGAGATAATACATATGAAAGTATATACAGGTAAAATAAAATTTTCTTACATCGAATTCACCCACCAGAGATTTTCTAAGGTCTGAAATCACCCCAGCTACTTCGTTGTCAATCTTGTCCTGAAATATATTAATGATATTCTCTTAAGTATATATTCTGAAGTAGATCTCATGATTATAAGGAAAATAAGAAACAGTTTTCCTAACCTTCCCTAAGGACATAATACCCTCGTTATTCTTGTTTTTGATTGACTCGTCCTGTCTTTCTTTGTCCACGTCCTAGTACCAAGAATTATGTGGACAAGTTAATATGTATTGTAAATCCGAGGTATTTAATGTAAATAAATAACATCCTATGCGTACCTCTTCTGATGAAGTCTCCTCGTTAGAATCATCTCCTGAAGGTAACTCTACTATAGGGAGGTAACGCCTCTGTTTTATAACAGCTTGATGATGGCTCCCACCAACATTTTCTCCTACATTCTTCTCGGCAGTGTGCTAAATATAAAATAATAGTTTAAATTGGTATGTTCTTAAACATTCACTTTTTTAATACATGGTTTTATGATGTCATTACCTTCTCAGTTGATATTACTTTCTCTTGCTCGATTGATGCAATGGACACATTAGATTTTATTTCGTCTCTTGGCTGTAGACAATAACATAACGTAAAGTATGTCAACAATAGTTGTAATTAATAGTAGATATTAAGAATTTTATAAACTCGTACCAATGTCTGGGTGTCGTCTACAGTCACACTCTGTGCTTCTTTTTCAATGTTTCCCTGATATATATAATGTAGCTTCAGTGTATATAGTATGTAATAGACATTATGTTTATTTGATAAAGTATGCGCTGGTTATTTCACCTTTCCAGAAGACAAAGTGATGTCATTTGTCTTTTTGTTGGCGAGTCGTCCTTTTCATTCTCGTCCATATCATGTTTGGAAAATTCAAATCAATAAATGAGGACAAGTTATGTGGTTCGTTAAAACATAAAAACTATTAGCGTGCATTCATGGACAAACTCTCGTCCTCAGAAGATTCTCTATAAGGTATATCTACTATACCGATCAGCCGAGTACGAGGGCTTGCACCTTCTCCCAACATCACACCAACATTCTTCATGGTCGTGCCCTACATGTTAACATATATGATGAAGTGGTGTTTTTATTGTCAGGTAATACATGCCACATTGGTTAATGTGATTACCTTCTCCGTTGCTATCACTTTGTCTTGATTCACTCCTGAAGTGAACACTATGTTTTGATTTTGATCTTCACTCTATGGACAACAATAAATAGCAATGTATGTGAGACATAATTGTAAATTATATTGGAAAATTAGTATGTTTTAAGCCATGTTTACTTACAACGAATCCTCCTCCCATTGACTTTGTGGAGTCTGCAAGGACGTCGGTATCAGTTGTCAATGGATCTTTCTCAGCTTCAATATTGTCCGGTAGGACGTGGTCCATTGTCTGTTACCCATAAAATTAAAGCGCAATTAAAAAAAACAAGAAAATGATAAATCCAAATAAGTATGGGTGCTTTGGATTTGACTTACAGAGATTCCTCCACCATGTGATTTAGTTAGGTCTGCAATTACTGCAGCGTCATCAGCAAAACACTCCTCGTCAATGGGAATGTTATCCCCTGTGGAATGGTCCACAACTTTGTTACTTGTTGTCCTTTCTGAACTCTTCCTCATTGAATCAGTTTGTGTCTCACGGACACGTTTGCTCTTACTCTGCAAGATACCAGAATGGCACAACTCACATATAATATTTTCCATGATTTCATCCATCATCGACTTCTTCATACCCCCGATAAACCTTCTCATATCGGCATCACGTGCCGCATTTAGGGAGTCCATACGCTCGTAGACAGCTTCTAAATCCACTGGACTATAATCTTGTCCTACGTTCCCTGCTTTATTCATTTCTCGTCCATGAGGTTTTTGGGGTTTTACTCTTGGTTTAACAGCTTTCCCCTTCAACTTCAAATCCACCGCTATTAACGGCCATTTGTCGTAACCACCTGACCATATATCCTTGTTGAACTTGAAGTTCTGGCCAATTAATAGTTCAAGGTAGTCCACAGACTCGTCCACCACTTCGTCGTCCCATTCATTTACATTCTCTTCCATCATACGGGTTGAATCTTCAAGATACGGTCTGACGTCCAACTACATTAATTTAAAAACAAACATTATTAAAACTAATAAAGAATTCTTAGATGAAAAAAAGTTAGAAATTAAACTGTATAAGCACTTACATTGGTAGTGTGCTCAACCTCCATAATTTTCGAATTATGGAAAAGTTTTAAGGCTGTCAAACTTTCAACAGCTTTATTCGTGAACGTGTTCTGGTCCTTTGGATCAAGTAAAAACATTTCCAACTCTGGAATTGCTTTGAAGAAAAACAACTAGAAGGCTAGGGGGAAACCATGTGCTACAGTGTGTGACTAATTAAATTTCTCCTCCAGAAGCTTGACAGTCTTGCACTTATCCCCGAGTTTCAACATCCTTAAAGTCAATCTAAAACACTCACGACCCCATGGATATGCCTCAAAAGAATGAAGATCTTTGACCATCTCAACAACGGGGGAGGTAGCTCTGACAGGCTGCTTGGAGCAAATCAGTACTCCTTCCACGATTACAAGTAGTGCAAGTCTCTTGCGACGCCAAGATGGCATCCTATCACGGTGGGGGAGGAGAGAATCAGCCTTCAACATGTCAACAACTTCTTTAATGGTGATTTCGTCTGAATCCCCTAGAAATAGAACACTCCAATACGGTTTTCTCGGATCAAAAGGGTTTTGCAATCTAGTAATTTCTTGTGGTTCTGGATAAGGTCCACACTGTAGACCAGTCACAATACTAAACTCCCTAAGAGAAAATCTAAACGGATGTCCACCAAATTTGAACCATATTTCATGTCTATTTACCGTTATTAAAGATCGACAGAGCATTTGGTGGACCAGTTTTCCAGACAGGGACTACTTTTGAACAGGTAATTCGAGAAGGGGTCCAAAACAGGATGCTTTAAGAAACCCAAGGTCGGGAGTACCTTTCAAAGCGTCGACTAGGTCCTGAAGATACTCCGGCTTCGAATAAGAGTTTATTCTGCCACTGGGAGGATACCGACCAGTAACGAACAAACGCGGAGGGAGCTTCGCTGGGTCAAGAACAAAATCTCCAGAAACAGTTTCTTCAACAGGATCTCGGGGTTTGTCCACCACTGCATGTGCAGAATCCCTGTTCCTCTTCCGGTTCGATGTCCTACGGCTACTAGAAGCATCCATTTAGAAGTTTTGTAAAAATTTTGGAGACGAAAAATTAGAAAAGCAGAGATGAATTTTCGATGAAGAAGAAGAAGATACAGTAAATATGATAGCGAAAGTACTGATGTAAAAAAAAGAGAGAGAGAGAGAGAGAGAAAGTAGCGCAAAAATAGAGTAGTGGAGAAGATAAATGGGGGAGTTGAACCGTGATTAGACGTTAGAGAGAGAGGTTACTTTTTGATTTTCTTTAAAAAATTTAAAAATTTGTTTTAATAAGTGGCGCTTCTTTTTGGTTTCAGTGGGGGCAAATTTGACTTTTTGTAACCATTTTTATGGTATGGTTTGAAAGTTGTAGACAATATGGTATATGCGCTAATTATAGGAGCTTTTAATAGTAAGGAGAGTAATTTTCTCAAAAAATATACTCTTTGTTTTTTTACAACAAAAGGAAAAAAAAAACAAATTATAGCATAAAAAGTTGCGACGAACACCAACTCGGTGGTAATGTGTCAACAAAATGACAGAGCAAATTCCGTTGTCGCGCTGATCTTGCTAGTTGATAAACAGGTTTTTACTCCTATCTAGCAAGTAATCATAGACTACTTGAATGTCGATGTAGTACTTAGGTGTCAAATCCAGTTCTAGATGCAACTAACTCACTAGTTCTTATGAATCACTTTCAGTCTAAGCAATTAAAAGTTGGTTGTGTTTATCGATTAAAACGTGCAAGATGTGAAAACCGAGAAATGATTAAGCTAAAAAGATAATAAAGATATAACGAAGAATGTAATGATAAAAAGCTAAACAAACGGACAAAGGTAATCGACTCGGGTGATCAAACGGTTTCCTAAGATGCTCAATGCTAACACTAACTGCTAATCCTTGGTCTAAGATTCCCATAAATAGATTAATCCACTCTCGTGGTAATAATCCTTTTCCTAATCATGCAACTAAAACAATCTCTTGGATAATCACACAATTATGAAACATTAAGATCTAATATATGCTTAACCACTAAACTAACTAACACAATCTCTTGGCTAGACCTCATTTAGCATACATCGAACACCTTTCGGGCGATAATTTTCCTATGATCTAGATTCAATCGATCAAGTTAAATCTAGCATTAAGAACATCTACTGCATGAGGATTTAAGAACTATAATCCCTAAGCATCAAATTCCACCATCTAATCACCCTAATCTACCTAACCCATTTGTTTATTTAGAACTACTCACTAATCATTGAGAAAACACCAAATCCAAGGTTAGATAAGTGTTTAATCATGATTAGAAGAAGATGAAAGACAAGAAATTAAACAAAGAAACACCAAAGAATCAAAATCAAACTCAAATCTCCAATCAAAGGTTTACAAAGTGTTTTTGAGAAAAAGTTGGATATCAAAAACTATGTTTTACAAAGTGTTTAAAATAATTCATTTTTGCCTTTTTTGGTTGATATTGGCCAGTTTGGCCGGTACACACTGGCCGGTATGAGTATCGGCCGGATACAACCGGTACACACTGGCCGATATGTGTGTATCGGGCCATTTGTACCGGCCAAACATGCCCGGTATGATTTCTTCATGTTTTGTATCGGGCAAGTTGACCGATACACACTGGCCGATATGCTCATATCGGACCATGTGTATCGGGTGAATCCGTCCGGTATGCTTTCTTCTGCGAGCAACTTGACCAGTCTTTAGTACGGGGTCCATAACTCTCTCACCTTTGAAGATATGATGGCATGCGATAGCTCTTTGGAAAGCTGATTCAATTGTATACAACTTTCATGAATAAGTCTTCTCCTAATTATCAGTGGAAGGTAGTGTAAAAGATGCATCTTTAGGGTGAACGGTTTGGAGCTTCGAATCTAGCAGATCACAACTTTGCCGGTTCATATCTTGCAACTCCCTGGGGCGTTTAGGGTGATCTTTGGTTTTTTGGAAAGGTTGAATGCATGGCTACAATATTATTCAAGATGCCATGATAAAATTTCCATTTTAATATCCCCAAATTGCTTGATCTTTAAGGCTTGTTGTTTTGATCCATATTAAGTCTCCTTTTTGGCTCTTTTGTATCCAAATGATCTATCTTTTGAATTTATTCATCTTCAACACCTGAAATATGAAATGATATGCAAATGCAACCTATATGTGCCTAAATTCTAGTGAATCTACCTAAAATGTATGCAAAACAAAGCTATAAATATGCTAAAATACAAGTATATCACTAGTTGATCTGCATTTGTATTCCAGCTTCTTATCTCGTGCACCACCTCAATCAGGGTGTTGAACCTCTTCAGATATTGAAATTCAGCTAACTCTGCCGCAAATAGCGGCCATTCGTCCGGCTGCTGAATTATACTTACTAACTCTGTCGAGTCAGTAATAAATAATGAACAATGCCTTCCTTGACTCCCAAGACTTTTAAGTGCCCATATAAGGGCAAGCAATTCCGTATGTAACGGTGATTTTCCGCTCCGAATTCCTGCACAACCGAATATTCTCGGTTCGCTTTGGAATTGTGGCACATACCATCCTACTCCACTTATAGTTTCTCCAGCCTTCCACGAACCATCGATGATACACCAATCCACCGTACTCGGTATATTCTCCGATATGAATCTCCTTGGTCGACCTGCAACCAATCCTTCCGAATTAACTGAGAGCCATTCCCCCATCTCCTTGTAAGCTAAGTCTACAATATCTGTTGGCGTCCAATCATGATTTCTAAAACATTTCGCATTCCTTGCTTTCCAAATGTACCATATCAACCAAGGGAACAATTGGAAAGACGTATGCGAATTTGGATTCTCTATACCTGACATTAAATACCCGATATTTTTAAACAGCTTATCAGTCGGGAAAATTCCCGTCGGCGTCGGAACTTGTGACAAAGCCCAACTCTGAGTTGCTGGGGGACAGAGAAAGAGAGCATGTTTTATAGTTTCTTGACTCGTACCACATCGTGCGCAAGCATCATCCGCTCTCAGGTGTCGACGTATCAGCTGTTCATTAACAGCTACTGCACCCGCTAAAACTTGCCAGAGGAAATGTTTTAACTTCGTCGGCGTTGAGAGCTTCCACACTGCTGCACTCAAAGGGGCCAATGAAGGCAAAGCAAACCAATCATTTGTATGATCGCCTTGTAAAGTTAGAGCTAACTCATATCCTGATTTAACTGTGTATCTTCCTGACTTCGTAAAATACCAACAGATCCGGTCCTTAATCAACGGGGAAGGCCGAATGGTCATGATCGATGGGATATCCTCCTTACAAACAAGCGCCCTAATCAGCGGTACATTCCACTGCCTTTTATTAGGTAACAGTAGGTCAACCACCCGGAGATCAGGCGGATCTCCCAGAATACAAGGTCGGGGAGGACAGGGACCATCCCTCAGTAACCATGGATCTTGCCATACTCTAGTTTAACAGCTTGAACCAATGGTGTTGCACAAACCTCTCAGAAGGAGTGACTTTGATTCCCAGATGCTCCGCCAACCAAAAGAATGTCTGTTTGGTTTCAGAGTCTGATAAACAGGGCAATCCCTATGAATGAAGTAACAACATATGTGGTATTGAATGGATGTATTGATTGCAATCGAATGAAGTAAATTACAGAAATGAATTACCAATAGGCTTAATTTAGTTATCGGACACATGCAATCTCATAAAGTCACAGTTTAAATGGTAAAACGTTTTTATCATCTTCAGAATATGTAAACTACGGTTTTACAGAAATAAAATAATTAACTATGGTTATATATGACTATTAGTTAAAATGGTACAATAATAAAACATAGTTTATAATTATAGGAAATTCCCATTAACATAATAAGCACATGCATATACCTTTTTCAGAAATATCTTCAAGAATTGCTGACTTTGTTTTTATAGGAATCTGTTGTAGAAAGTTTAGCCAATTTTATTGTTTTTTAACCTTTATAGTTCTATGAATGTTGACAAACTAATAAGTTCAGATTCCTCGAATTATGTAGCAACTATATATATTTTTTCTATATATGTTAGAGAGAGAAATGTTTTATATGACACTTTTATTTTACTTAATGATTTTCATTTTATCTTCCTCCGAATTAAAAATAGCTAAATAAACTCATATTTACTTTGATTTCAGTATATAAATATCATCATCATTGCACTCAAATAATGTGTCAAAATCAATGTAGCGCATAGTATGCGAATATTTTATAAAATTCTATTAAACAAATGTTGTGGCGCCGCATATAAAAAAATCATGGATTATGAAAATTTAAATTTGATTAAAGAATAATAAAGAGAGACGTCATCTTAAAAATTGCGTCGCTGTAAGCTTTTTACTTGTCCTCTTCTGATTTCCGTTTGCCGTTTCCTCAGCCGCCGATTTTCTTAATTACCCAAAATACCCTTCACTGGAGTAAGCTATCTCCTGCGGCTCAGTCTATTCTCTTTACCGTACGCCATCCAACGAAATAGCGCCACTTCATCAAGTAGGATGTGATATTTCAGAAATACCCTTAAACATGCCACGTGGAGTCTGAGTATCTGGGTGGTGTTGTGTTATATAAACCCCTTCATCTTTTCCTCTCTAATCTCCACACTTCCCTTCACCATTTTCCCCAAAACACGGTCACTGACGAACCACTGAGTTAACTCGTTCCGATACGCCAATGATGGAGGAGTTAGATCGTTCACGCGCTTTTACCAAAGACGTTAAGCGTATCGTCGTCAAGGTATTTTCGTGGAGCAACCTCCGCATTTTTCTCAGATTTTGTTTTGATTATCGTCTGTGTTTTTTTTTTGTTAATCGTTGGTTTGGATTATTGTTGTCGTTTCTCGGCGTTCGTCTGATCTGTGAAGTGTATCGTCGTTGTCGTTGGCTCATGTGTTTAAATATCAGTTTTAAGCTGTTTTGCGGCTGATGAAAAGAAAAAATCTGTGGTAATGTGGAAGTGAATATTATATAATTTCAAGTGCATCTAACTCAAAATCTTTGTGAATCTGAAAATATTATTTTGTCCCGGGAAACAAAACCTCTCGTAATTACGTTTATTCATGATTTAAATCTCATTTTTGCGGTTGAGAAAAAAAAATCTGTGATGATGTTAAAAGCGAATATTATAGTATAATTTAAAGTGCATCTAGCACAAAAGAATCGTGAATCTGGATAGCCAGATGCAAAACCTCTTTTAATTTGCATGTGTCATTAGAGACGATGAAGAAACATAAAATTTCGAGGTATTTCTTTCTGGTATAATTAATCTTTGCTTTTCATATTTCGTATATTTAGGTGGGGACTGCTGTTGTTACTGGGAAAGGTGGAAGATTGGCTCTTGGACGCTTAGGAGCACTGTGTGAACAGGTAACTCGATTTTATTTCCCTCAATCATCATTANGATTTTTTTTCCCTCAATCATCATTAACCTTTTTTTTCATTAATCCCCTTTTTTTTTTTTTTTTTTGCTTTCTTCCCAAAATGTGAAAAGGGTTCACGAAAGACATGTGAATATATGTAATTGCACCTTTAATTCGTAAATAAATATATAATGTCAGCTTGCGGAATTAAACTCGGATGGATTTGAGGTGATATTGGTGTCCTCTGGTGCAGTTGGCCTAGGCCGGCAAAGGCTTCGATACAGACAATTAGTCAATAGCAGGTTATTTAAAATGGCTACTTTTTTTTCTTTTTCTTTTCACTTGAAAAGGTGATGGACCATTGGATTATGATTTTTGCTTTTGGATGGGAATAATAGTGAAATGTGTTTTTTTTTTGTTTTTTTTTGTTGCAATAAAAAGTCTTGTTTTGTGATGATGTATTTTTTTCTTCTTAATGGGTTACAGCTTTGCTGATCTCCAGAAGCCTCAGTCTGAACTTGATGGAAAGGCTTGTGCTGGTGTTGGACAAAGTAGTCTTATGGCTTATTATGAGACTATGTTCGACCAGGTAATTCTCCTTTTTCATTGAAAAAATGATAAGAATATATGTGTTCGTCTTCTAGATTATTGATGATGCCTTGTTTACTGTTGTTTTCTCTTGCCAGCTTGATGTGACGGCTGCTCAACTTCTGGTGAATGATAGTAGTTTTAGAGACAAGGATTTCAGGAAGCAACTTAACGAAACAGTCAAGTCGATGCTGGATTTGAGTGTTATTCCAATTTTCAATGAGAATGATGCTATAAGCACTAGAAGAGCCCCATATCAGGTTTGTTGACTGTCTTATGGTCCCTTTGTCATGGGCTTCTAATCATCATTTCATGTTTTGTGATTAAATTTGGAATAGAGAATTTAGTTGGTGTCTTTGAATCTTATAGTCTTATATTTAGCTTCATTGCACTATGTATATGCAGGATTCTTCTGGTATCTTTTGGGATAACGACAGCCTAGCTGCTCTACTGGCGCTGGAGCTGAAAGCTGATCTTCTAATTCTTCTGAGTGATGTCGAAGGTCTATACACAGGTCCTCCAAGTGATCCTAATTCAAAGTTGATTCACACATTTGTTAAGGAAAAACATCAAGACGAGATTACATTTGGCGACAAGTCAAGATTGGGAAGAGGAGGTATGACTGCAAAAGTCAAAGCTGCAGTGAATGCAGCTTATGCTGGGATTCCAGTCATCATAACCAGGTATTAGAGAGTCCCTAGTACCAGAATATATGTTCGATTAAGCAATGAGCTACACATATTTTGTTAGATGGAAATTTGATATGTTTTTTTGTTGTCTTTGAAGTGGGTATTCTTCTGAGAACATAGATAAAGTTCTAAGAGGACTGCGTGTTGGAACCTTGTTCCATCAAGATGCTCATTTATGGGCCCCGATCACAGATTCTAGTGCTCGTGACATGGCAGTTGCTGCAAGGGAAAGTTCCAGAAAGCTACAGGTACTGTTAGACCTTCTATATCTAATGTTTTAGTTGTGTTAAAACTAACCAAGGCATTTCTTTCATATTTATATCACTTAGTACATATGTACTTAGACTGTTTACGATTTGATACAGGCCTTATCGTCAGAAGATAGGAAACAAATTCTGTATGATATCGCAGATGCTCTTGAAGCAAATGAAAAAACAATCAGAACCGAGAATGAATTAGATGTAGCTGCAGCACAAGAAGCTGGATATGAAGAGTCATTGGTGGCTCGCTTAGTTATGACAACTGCAAAGGTAAGACAATATTCGTGTTGTGGCGTTGTGCCAATTTCACCTCTCTTTCTGACCTATATGTTTCTAATGCTTGATAGATCTCGAGCCTTGCAACTTCAGTTCGTAAGCTAGCCGAAATGGAAGATCCAATTGGCCGTGTTTTAAAGAAAACCGAGGTGATCAGAGGAAAATTGTTATCATATTATTAGTTTTATAGTCTAGGAGTGAAATTAAGGATAGGAGTCATATAGTAGTTGTTTATGTTATTTGCTCTTTGTGATATTTTCTTTGACAGGTCTCAGATGGTCTTGTTTTAGAGAAGACCTCATCCCCATTAGGCGTACTCCTGATTGTTTTCGAATCCCGACCTGATGCACTTGTACAGGTACCTTCAGATTCAACGTCCTTTCTCTTCATAAAATGTGAAGTTGCTGAGACTTTTCTTTACCGAAAAACCAAATAGATTGCTTCACTTTCCATCCGGAGTGGAAATGGTCTTCTATTAAAGGGTGGAAAGGAAGCCCGGCGATCAAATGCTATCTTACACAAGGTAGGTACATCGCCTCATATTTCATAGCTTGTAGTTATACCTGGATTTATCACTAAATGGGTTCTTCTAAGTATACCACTTAGCTTGTTTAGTTCATTTAATTTAATGGTAAATCTGTAGGTGATCACTGATGCAATTCCAAAGACTGTTGGGGGAAAACTCATTGGGCTTGTGACTTCAAGAGAAGAGATTCCTGATTTGCTTAAGGTAAGTGGATTTATAAACTGGGAGCTGCAATAGTTTTTATATCTTTTGTGAAACTGGAAACTAACTATTTGCATTTTTGCTACAGCTTGATGACGTTATTGATCTTGTGATCCCAAGAGGGAGCAACAAGCTTGTTTCCCAGATTAAAAATAATACAAAAATCCCTGTGCTAGGTCATGCAGGTATGGTTTTAAGTTTGCTGTCCTTAGACTTCTTTGGTAGAAACCGGCTAGAGAGTAGAGAGTGATGATGACTTAACTGTGTACTTCCAGATGGAATCTGTCATGTATACATTGACAAGTCTTGTAATCTGGATATGGCAAAGCGCATAGTTTCTGATGCAAAGTTGGATTATCCAGCAGCTTGTAATGCGATGGTAAGAGAACTTTTACCTTCTCTTGAGATTTTAGTAATGCAGTGGGGTTTTTAAATTCATATTCATTTAATCTCGTCTTTTCAGGAAACCCTTCTTGTGCATAAGGATCTAGAGCAGAATGCTGTGCTCAATGAGCTTATTTTTGTTCTGCAGAGCAATGGTAGGTCACATAAGGATCTTAATCGTAAATAAGTTTAGAGTATTTATAGCTCATGAGGTATATTTAACTGCAGGCGTGACTTTGTATGGTGGCCCGAGGGCAAGTGCGGTACTGAATATACCAGAAGCACGGTCATTCAATCATGAGTACAGTTCCAAGGCTTGCACCGTTGAAGTTGTAGAAGACGTTAATGGTGCTATAGATCACATTCACAGACATGGAAGGTAAAAACTCACCTAACAGATAATGACTCTTACATTCTTTATTTTAAATGTACTTGAGATACTTACTCTCTATATTGTATTGTAATTTGTTGTGTAGTGCACACACAGACTGCATTGTGACAGAGGATCCCGAAGTTGCAGAGCTATTCCTTCGCCAGGTGGACAGGTAAAGTACTAGATCATGAACTTTACTTAATGTCTTGACTTTTATTATGTTGATAACTGACTGTAAGTTGTGTGTCCTTGAACAGTGCTGCAGTTTTCCATAACGCAAGCACAAGATTCTCAGATGGTTTTCGTTTTGGACTTGGTGCTGAGGTAAGTGAGAGACATACAAATCCTATACATTGAAGAGTGAGTGAGTTGGTGAGTTTTGGGTTGGTATAATACAGGTGGGAATAAGCACAGGCAGGATCCATGCTCGTGGTCCAGTCGGAGTTGAAGGATTACTTACAACAAGATGGTAGAAGCTATAACCCCACAATGAGTTTTTAAATTTGAAAGATTCCTTTTGAGTTTTCATGGTATTTAAGTAAGAAGTGTCGTGGTGATTGCAGGATACTGAGAGGAAAAGGACAAGTTGTGGATGGAGACAATGGAATTGCTTACACCCATCAAGACATTCCCATCCAAGCTTAGAAGGTTCTGTGTGTTTGTGTGTGTGTGTGACTTGAGGAGAGGATGTGCATTTTTGTTTCCCTCTCTGCTAATATATATCATATCCTATTATTATCATTATTGAAACCCTCTCTTTTGTAGTGGTTTTGATTTAGGGTATAGAGATTGCACTATAAAAATAAGTTCCATTTACCATCTTAGTCTTGCTCCATAAGTAAGATGAAGTACATTTTATTAGCTTTCTCTTCGTTGTAAGGCTACCTACATCTTTCTGATTTATATTATAAATATATATATCTTTGGATTTGCATTTGGGAATCAGAAGTTAAAACAAAGTCATTACTATAAATTCCAAAGACTGCAAAATGTGTAGTTATAACAACGAGCACATGAGATTTTCACAATCATGATTCTCACATTTCTGACTTTTTTTTCATTCTTCCATAAACTTCTTAACATTGTTCAACCAGAGCAAGTACTCTCGCTTTACTTTTCTCATCATGTACTCATGCAAGAAATTCGTTGTGCTTGCTTTCACTCCTCTGATCTCCAAATACTTGTAGAATGTCTTCTTCAGGTTCTCGTCCAAGTCTCTACAAAAGGCAATGAAAACACAGACAAACATTATAACCTTTCTCTTCATGCCTACACTGTGTCGCAAAGACTTTTTGATTCAGAAAGCTTACTCAAAATCAGGTCCTTCATTTGCCAACTGATCATCCATAGAATTCTGTGGTTGGTTCACAGATAAAGCATCAATGGCAATCTCATCGGGAAAAGCCATGCAGCTAAACTCTAGGCTGACTCCGCTCTTCTTGGTAACAGTCACAACAAGTGGAATACTTGATCCATTACTAAGACCATCATCATCATCATCATGATCTTCATCATTTTCATCGGCATCAAGACTAGGCATGCTTACTACAACTTTAATATGCTCCCCTTTGTAATCTCTAGTCAATGTTACAGTCTGATGACCAGGATTGTCTTCAATTTTGAAAGGGAAGCTACCTGGAGTTGTCTCTTCGTCCTGTTCCAAGCCAAACCCCAATTAAACCAAAGAAGAAGAAAACTTTCTCAAATGGTTGATAACAGAGACAAATATCTCCTAAAATGTAAGAAAAGATCATCAGCGAGTAAAATATGCTGCAAACAGGAGTTGAAAACTTTAACTCGTTCATGAAATCAGAGAATGAAGATATATAATGTTCATTTTGTGACCCAATTTCTGCTACTTGCTTTCATAAAGTGGAAATCTTTTCAAACAGCTTCTAATGTAAATGCATAGCAAAGAGTGATTGAAGAAGCCACTCTGCAAATCAGTTTCTGTTTCTCAAGAGTAAAATGAGCAAAGTGTATAAAAATTACCAAATCGGGGTCATCGATTTGCAGAGCAGAATTAATCTCGGAGTCAATTGCTCGGAGAAGCGTTTGCTCGGAGCTCAGCCGATCGATAGCCGTCGAGTAAAGAAAGCCACGAGAGACTAATGGACGCAGCTGAGATGTGTTGCGAATAAGAGAGGAGCGGTTGACAATAGCGGAGGTATGCAGAACTCGACCCACCTGACCACTACAAATGGAAGCTAACCTAGATACTGACCTACGGACGCACCATGTGAATCCCATGGCGGTAACAAGCACAAGCGAAATGGATTTTTTTTTTTGCAAGGGTTTTAAGGTTTTAGCGTTTGTTTTTGCTACTAAACACTTTCAGTTTCAATACCGATCGAATCTGATAACCATAACACCCCGGTTTGATATTAATTCAATACCCGAACCAAATCACTTACTAAACCGCATCAAACCAAAAAATTCCTAATTTAAGAAAATACAAAAAAACACACACAGTTTAGTGTAAAAAAACAAAACACAGGAACATAATAATTGAGCTTGAATTCGATCATGTAGAATTTGGAATTATCTTCCTTTTTTCCTCTGTATTTTAAATTATTTAACATCTCCACCGACACATTACAACACATTTAGAGATAAACAGTAATCAGAAAACAAATTATGGAAGCATGACTTGTCATTATGAAGGCACGTCTAATTTTGTTTAGTAATATAATCTTGTCTTTAAATAAACACGAACTTAATAATTAACCAAATGTTTAAATAAGTTACAAAAAATAGAGACAAAACAACCAAATAACTTAAACCCTAAGAACAAGATATACAGCATTGATTTAATGCTTATTTCAAAGCCAAAGAAGAATAACCCAAATCACAAATTTGAGAAAGTAATGACACAAAAAGAAAACTGTTGCAACAAAGTTTGATCATATTTTTGTTGTTACATAACTATCTCTGGCTTCAAGATGCTAGATTTGATCTCCTTATGTGGCAAAACAACACCTCCATTGGTATAGATCTCATCGCTCACATGAACATCTTCCCCAAGGATCGTCATGTTCTCAATCCTCGCCCACTTCCCAACCGTTGAGTGCCACCCAATGATACTGCTTGAGATACATGCGTGCTTCTTGATTCGAGCCCCACGCATTATCGTACACCTCGACAGCCTAACTCCTGACTCGACAACACATCCTGGACCAATGGCTACATCTGGTCCAATCAAACATCCTTCTCCAATCTCAGCTGTTTCATCTACTAGAACATTTCCAACAATGTGTGAACCAGAGGTTAACTTGGCAGGAGATTTCTTTCTAAGAGAGTCTAAGTATAGTCTTAGGCCTGTTATGTAGTCACGTGGTTGCCCAATGTCCATCCAAAATCCCGGTAGAACCATCGCATACAGCCCTTGCGCTGCAGCAATCTTAGGGAAAGTCTCTTTTTCGATTGAAGTCGGCCTTAGCTCGATCTTGTCAAGAACAGATGGGTTCAGAAGGTAAATCCCTGCGTTGATCTTGTTACCTACAAACAATTTTGGCTTTTCCACAAACTTCTCTACTTTTCCTGTGCTTTCTTCCATAACCACAACTCCATATTTTGACGGTTCATCGACCTATATAAGCGCTTCCACATTAGATAAACAATATACTTATCTCACAATTTTAGATTATTAGGTTGAAAAAGTCTCACTTTTGTCACCATTATGGAGGCTTCCCCACCATGAGCTTTATGAAACTCAATCATTTCTCTGAGTGGGTACTCACTTATCACATCACTGTTAAGGACAAAGAACGGCTCTCCAGATCCATCAATCAATTTGTCTCTAGCTAGAGCCAGAGGCCCAGCTGTACCCATAGGCTCAGTCTCTTGTGAGCAAGTGATTTTGATTTCTAACTTTGCCTCAAAGTCCTTCAAGAAGTTCAGCATCACCTGTCAACACAAAAGCAAATGGTAAATACAAACATGTAACTAGAAAGTAGCTACCAGCAAAAGCTAAGCAAATAGTATATCACCTCTGGCTGATAATTGATGGCCAAAACCACTTCATCAACTCCAACTGCCTTAAGAGCTTCTATCTACAATGATACATGCCTCGGTTAAAACATAGGTCACAGGATAAAATACTGGAGTCATATCAAGGGTAGCTAAGACAAGACAAGAAGTAGCAGAAGCTAATCTGCAACAGCAAGTATCATTATAGTGTACCTGATGAAGGATCATGGGTTTATTAGCGAAATCAACAAGCGGCTTTGGGAAACTGAGAGTCAATGGTCTCAACCGAGTTCCGAAGCCTCCAACAAGAATGAGTGCCTTCATCTTGATGCACTAATTTCTTTTCCTGTAAATGCCAATGTTAGATTTTAATAATGTGGGTAACTAAAAAGTAGAAATTATAATATGAAATGCTGCTACAGAACACACTTCTAAAGGATCATTCAAGAACTCAATATATACAAAATTCTATAGAGATTCACAATATAGAAGATTAGCACGAAACAACATGCATTTAGATCTAATCAGAGAAAGCCATAAAATTCAGATCCACAACACAATAGCTCAAAAAGATACAACAAATCAATAGATCAGATAAAAACATGTTCAAAATCCACTCAATTTCGCAAAATTCTGCTGCATAACACGCAACACGAGCTCATCCCAAAAGTGCTGTAAATGTTGGACAACGAACTAAGTTAATGACTTTTAATACAATTACGTTATTACCATAATCAAAATTCAAGCTTAAACCCAGATCGATAAACCAATGTTATCATTTCATGATTAATCACAATCTATGAATACATTAGAAGTCATTGACTCAAGAACCTAAATCAATGACACAACTCCAAAATCCGATCTCTGATCGGCGAAAAAAAATTTGAATAAAAAGCTAAAAAAAAAAACAATAAGAATTGTGGAAAGTGTAGGCGTTGTTACCTAAGGAGAGATCTCAGGGGAAGGGAGATCTGAGCTCGGAATCGCCTGAGATTTGTGTGAGGATTGGCTAATGAAGGAAGGGGCAAATATTGTAAAAGACAACCTTTAGTTTTTATAGATTAATATACCGTCGTGATCACGAAAAGAGTCCGTATTTTACATTATAATAATATTAAACCATACCATATTGTATAATCTTTATTTTCTTAATTTACGTGTTAATTTGACTTTTTTTTTGCTGTTGTTTGGGGAAAGTAAAGTCCACCGCTGGCTAAACGTTTTCTTTTCTTCTAGCGTCTAAAGTATTTATTAATACCATTGTCATAATTAGATCAATAATATTCAATCCATAGTTAACTTTTAAATTATGTAAAATCGATTTCTAAAAAAGTGTAGAAACAAATTTTTAATCTATTACTTATTAAATAGATATGCATGATAGAATATACCTCATATATTCTATATTCTGTTGCTATTCCTATCATATTGATTTTATGTAAATGGTTATGTAACTCATATGGCTATTTAAAGTCTTCATCAATATACAAATCTTCCAGGGAAGTTTATTAAGACTTTTATGGTATCAGAGCACACTTGTTCTGAATCTCTTTTCTTTTTTCTGCTAACACTCTGTTTTCTTTTCTTTCTCTCTGCTCGTTTCTTCTTTCTTCTATCTCTGTTTTCTTTCTCTCTTATTCACATGACCAATCAACTTGAACGTGCTTATGGGGTTGCGAACATAAAATTCATATCCCCATCACACTAAATCAAGATGAACACGATTATGAAGCATGGATGGAGCTATTTCTCACCCATTATTTAACGTTTGATGTCAAAGGACATCTCGATGGCTCACTAAACCCCATCGGCAATGATGATGAAGCTTAGCACAAAAGGGATGGATTGGTCAAGATTTGGATCTACGAAACTCTTTTCGGTGATCTGTTTCGCTCCAGCTTCCAAATTGGAGGTACGGCCCGTGATGTGTGGATTCAGATTGAGAATCACTTCCGAAATAATAAAGAAGCTCGTGCAATTCAACTTGACAACGAGTTACGAACCCTAGAAATAGGAGACCTAAGCATCAGAGACTACACTCAACGTCTCAAGTCCATTGCTGACTTACTTACAAACTAGATGCACCAGTAACAGAGAGGACTCTCTTCATGTATCTCCTTAACGGATTGAACGAGAAATTTGACAACATCATTAATGTGATAAAGCACAAAGAGCCTTTCCCCTCATTTGAAATTGCCAAAAACATGCTGGAACTTGAGGAAACCCGTCTGAAGAAATCTCTTAAGCTGTCACTTCCCATTCACAATGACCACTCCTCTTCCTCAACAACTCTATCTGTTAAAAAATCCCAGCCTGATGCGCACCGTCCCAGTAATCAACCACGCTTCAACAACAACCGCAACAACAGACGAGGCTCAAACCGTTTCAGAAGTCGTGGCCGAAGCTCCTACAACAACACCAATTTCAATTATTGGACAGCTCCTAATCCTTGGTCATTTCCACCTCCATTCTCACATTGGCCACCAAACTATCAGCCTTGGATCTCACAACCACTTGTTGATTATCGCCGTGGACCATCCCAACAGCCACAAAATGCTCCACCTACTCGTCCACTCCTCCTACCAGAAGCACAAGCTTATTCCACATAAACTCTTCAAGATATGACAAATAGTGCTTGGTACATGGATTTAGGAGCTACCTCTCATCTCACATCATTAGCAGGTACTCTCGACACTAATCTTAATCATGGCACCAATCACTCAGTCGTTGTAGGTAACATTTCACATATACCAGTAACCTCCATTGGCTCCAAATGTTTCCTTACACCTTCAAAATCTCTTTCCCTTCATAATGTCCTTATTGCACCGAAATTCGTCAAAATTTTAATTTATGTCTGTCGTTTTACGCTGGATAACTTATGTTCTGTTAATTTTGACCCCTTTGGCTTTTCTGTGAAGGACCTTCTAACTCGGAAAACTCTTCTTCGATGTGAAAGCTCTGATGACCTTTATCCTCTTCCAACCTCAATAAATAAAGCTCCGTCAACGGCTCTCTTGGCTTCTTCCCCAGATCTTTGGCATAAGCGTTTGGGACATGCCCCAACCACTGTTATTAAAACTTTTTCTTCGTCTGATTCAATTTCTTGTAAAAATGACAACTCTCCTTTTATTTGTCAATCTTGTCATTTGGGTAAAAATCTTAAACAACCTTTTTATCCTTCACAAAAGACAGTCACAACTCCATTTGAATTAATTCACTCAGATCTTTGGCAATCCCCCTTTCCTAGCTTAAGTGGTCTCAAGTACTATGTTTTATTTCTTGATCATTTTTCTCAATTTGTTTGGACTTATCCACTTAGGGATAAATCAAAGGTGTTCTCTAAATTCATTCACTCCTTAAACTATGTTAATACTCAATTCAACACCTCAATCAAAGGATTTCAATGTGATAACGGCGGCGAATACAACAATGCTATTTTTCACAAACATTTTGCCGAAAATGGTATTGTTGTTCGCCTTTCATGCCCTCACACTTCCCAACAAAATGGAAAATCGGAAAGGATGATAAGAACCTTGAGTAATTAAATCAGAGCCTTACTTCTTCAAGCTCACCTTCTGCCCCAATTTTGGGTTGAAGCTCTTAATGTTGTTGTTTATTTACGCAATATTCTTCCTTCTTCGGCAATAAAAAACCATATTCCATTCACTATCTATTTCAACAAAAGTCCCAGTTATGAACACTTAAGGTTTTTCGGTTGTTTGTGCCTCCCAAATCTAAACTACTCTCACCTCCACAAGCTTGCTCCGCGTTCTACGCCATGCCTTTTCCTCGGTTATCCATCCCAACACAAGGGATATCGATGCCTTGACCTGAAAAATAACAAAGTCATTATTTCACGTCATGTGTATTTTGAGGAATCCATTTTTCCTAAAGCCCAAGCCCAATTACCTTCTCAACCCATTCCTTCTCAAAACAGTCACGATGTTTCACCATCACCGCTTCTCTCTTCAATTCTCCAAAACTCGACACCAAATCCAATCACCACTCCACCATCCCAGCCACCGGCGAACAATACACCGCCTCCTCCTCCACTTGTTACCCAACATCCCATGGCAACTCGTGCAAAAGTCGGTATCCGAAAACCCAAACAAATTTTGTCTCTCTTCTCCTCATCACCTTCAATTTTAACACTCAGCCATAATAAAGGCTTTTTAGATCCGAACTGGAACTTAGCAATGAATAAGGAATATGATGCCATGATTAAGACTAAGAGTTGGGATTTGGTACCTAGACCTATTGATGCTAATGTTGTGAAATCTATGTGGCTTTTCAAGCATAAATATGATGCAGATGGGAAAATTACGCGCCAAAAATCCAGGATTGTCACGAACGGCAAATAACAGGAACCGGGAATTGATTTTACAGAAATGTTCAGCCCAGTCGTTAAACTGGCGACAATCTGCACGATAATTAGTCGCGGCCTTTCCAACAATTGTCCAATACATCAATTAGATGTAAAGAACCTACATGTTTGAAGAAGATGTTTACATGTTTCAACCTCCCGACTTTGTTGATCGGTCTAAACCTACACACGTGATATTACTCGGTTTTAACGCTTTATAGTAAGCATTTATGCTTTCTATTAAACGTTATCCGAGCTTTTCTCTGCAAAATTGGTGTTTTTACAAGTTTCTAGGTGTTCGGGACGTTTTGGGTGCAAATTGGCATATTCAGGTGCAAAATCCTTCAGAAAGGTCTGAATATTTCCAGCGTTTGAAGATGTTCCCACCGATGGATGAAGCTGAAATTTTGACACAAGATAGCCACATGAGTTAGATTTCATATGCAAGTGGTTTGAAGTCGATCCATTGGTGCAATCAAAAGTTATGGCTATTTTACTGAAGACTGGTCAAGCTGCCTCGCAGATGAAGCAGGTGCAAGCCAGACCGATCGGTCCAAACTCCCTGAAAAATATCAAAAAACTCAGACCGATCGGTCCAAGGCTGGACCGATCGGTCCAGACCAACCCGGAGCAGCCAGATCGATCAATCCAAGCCCAGACCGACCAATCCAGCCTCCTGCGAGAAATTTGGAGATTTTCCATATTTTTGCACATGTGTTCTCAAGATTTATCAAGATTTCCTATTCCTATTTTATTTCTTTTAAAACTATAAAAGCCTTGTGGCTTAGGTTTATTATTTCTTAAGCTTTATTTTATTTCCGAGAGAATTACTGGGAGAAGAATCCTGAACCTTTGTGGAAAAGAATTATGAACCCTATTTTATATATATTCTATTTTAATTATGTGTTCTTCTCTGATTTTGTAT
>OVBE01002784.1:0-29254 GCA_900406425.1 Iberis pinnata | reverse complement strand
ATGTATATATATATATATATATATATATATTAATAAATTAGGATTATCCACTTTCTCTGAATAAGCCAGTGACAGAAGCCGACGCATAGGAGATTGTTTCTAAGGTTTTTTTGATCGGATTGGGTATGAGCAACGATTCGATCCAAGATGGTTTCGATGAGCAACATAAGAGATGAAAGATCTACATATACGAAGCGCCATGGCACATCTACGCAATGAATTTGAGCGTGCGTTGCGATAAGAAGTATTGGCTTTCCATCACCAGCTTTCTCGAGCAATACCCGAACCGAGTCGAGATTGTGCAGCTTGATGAATCTAATGGTGAAATCTGTTCCGATCCTAATCTCTCGTTCGAGCATCCTTACCCACCAACTAAGACTATGTTCATCCTCATCAAGGAATGTCAGCGACCTGATCTTCTCGCTACCTCTAGCGATTTCCTTCGTTTATGGCGTATTGTCGATGATCACTCTCGTGTTGAGCTCAAATCTTGTCTCACCAACAATAACAACATCGAGTTTTATGGTCCTTTGACTTCTTGAAATTTCTTTCCACAAAGAGGTTATTTGTTTGTACAACTATACATCGAGGTGCTGTTTTGCTGCTATGTCATATTTGTCAGGTAACTTTGCAGTGATTTACTATCAAAAACGACATTAAGTTTTGCTCATAAGCATTACTTTAACATTACGTTTTCGAGCTCTACAGGTTTCTTGGAGGTTTCGCTTTCTACCATGATTGAAACTGTGAATTGCATATGAGAAGGATAATTCAACGTTGTCTCAGTTCAAGTTGTTATTAATCTATGTATAAAATGTTATTATATTAGTTAGATAGTTAGACTTTAGTCATATAATCAGCTTGTATATAAGAGTGTAATTCTCTCTACTGTTCATTAATGAGAAAATCAGTTTCACAAACAAACTCTTTTGAGCTTAAACAGCTAACATGGTATCAAAGCCTTTTTTGCTCATTTTTTCTTCATCTCTTCTTTTCTTATGCGCGATTTCATCTCTCTCTGATATTCTCTCATCGATCTCAAGCTGAAATTCGACTTCTCCTTACGAATCAAAGCTTAATTTCAACTCGAATCTTTCAATTTCACCTTATTTTGCGATTTCAGAGCTTTGGCGAACATTGGAAGGAAGACTCGAAATCAGAAATCAATCGAATATGATTCTTCAGGGAATAAAAAAACATATGGCGATCTGGTTCTGACTCCTCATTGATCTTTTTCTACTCCAAAGCAGTATGGAAACATTCGTGGTGAAACATAATCCTACAATAATGTCCATAATTCTTTCTTCCTTCATTCTGTAGATCATCCTCGTCTTTTTGTTATATCTCACATACTCGATGTTACGAATTACAAAAATTGTTTAATTGTTATGAAGAACAAATTAAGTTTCATAGATGGTTCACTTCCTATATCTGATGTTGATGATCGTATATTCAAGATGTAATAGCATGGTTAAGGCTTCATTGTTGAATGTAGTCAATAAGAAGATATATGATAGTTTCTTGTATTACGAAGATGCAACAAAAATATGGAATAATCTGTATTTCGTTTTAGAGTTAGTAATATGCCAAGAAAGTATCAGTTAGAACATTCCATTAAAAGACTTAAACAAGGAACTCTTAATCTATATACATATTTACACTAAGAAGAAAACTTTGTGGGAACAATTACTCAACACTAAGTCTCACACAACTAGAAAATGTAATTGTGAAAAGTTCAAGAACTACTTGAGAAAGCTGAAACAAGCAGAGTTATACAATTCGTTATGGGATTAAATGTTTTTTTTTTGCAAACATCAAAGGTCAAATCTTAAACATGAAGTCACGTCTTGGATTACAAGAGATCTACAATATGTCAGATCAATATGAAAGCCAACGTCTAGTAGGTGCACCTTATAAGTATTTTTTGCACTTGCTGCTTTTCCTTTTTTTTCCAAAAGTATGATGATCAATACCACATACGTCTGATGGGTCACATGGCTCACAATTAAGGCCCGTTATCTCCGCAAACTCGTTGAGAGAAAACCTTAGTGGCCTGCTGTTTAATTGTAGACCATATCTCATGTGTATTATTGACAGGTGACTGATGGCACAAAAAATATCGGACTATGGAAGATGAGAATATATAGTTCATGTCATTCAATTTCAAGAAAACACCAAATGATGTTTCCTTCAGCGCTTCCCACGTATCATCCCCTATTTTGTTTTTGTTGTCACGAAGCCTTTTGCAATACGAGAAGTGGTTGATGCTTCTATCACCTACCTTGTCAATATTATGATATAACTTAGGTGGATATTCAGCCATACCAATGTAAAAATATGAAGACACCATAAATCAATACGGTATTTACCAACAAAAATGCGAAACTGAACAAATATGCAATTCAAAATATGCAATTCAACATAAATCTGCAATGGACAATTGAAACAAATGAATGAATCTGCAATTAAAACATAAATTTGCAATTGAAAAATAAATAAATCTGCAATGGATAAATGAATAAATATACTTTGGACAAATGAATAAATCTGCAATGGATAAATGAATAAATCTGCAATTGAAACAAAAATTTGCAATGGACAAATTAAAGTCTGCATTTCATAAATCTGCAATAGAGAATAAAAGAATGCATTAAAAATTAAAAAACCGCGAAGAACAACTACCACAGTACTCACCTTCGATGCCACGAGGAAGACAAAAAAAAAATCGAAGACGAACACAATAGAAGGGACGGTGAAGTATCGAAAACCTTAGAATGGACGGCGAACGTACAGCAAAGACGAACACGTAAGGCGGAGACGAACACATAGACGAAGATGAAAATGAAGACTGCGAAGATGAAAACGGAGACGGAGACGAAACTGAAGATGGCGAAGACGGCGAGAGTTGAAGATTCAAAAATCAACAACGAGGGAGAAGAAAATCGACGATGAGTTTTTTCACTTTAGGTTGAATTTGGGAATTTTAAGTTGTAAAAATAAATGTCGGGATTTTCGGGTGTAAAAATAATTCAAAATGGCAAAACTGTAGTTTTTTCAAAGACCCAAGTATTTTTAACCTTTTATCCAAAATGTTGGGTTAGTCTAGTCATGCCTCCAAACAAGGATCATGTAAGTTATTTTCACAAAATGTTAGGTCATTCTGACTAATTTATTTATTTTTTTATTTAGCATAAGAATAAAGAGAAGCATAAGACACCTTTTTGCGTTATTCATATGCAAGCAGCACACAAGGTTATACGTTAGGACATTATTAGTCAATGATTGTTTTATTCTTCTTATGGTTCTTTTGAGCTTAGAGAACTTGTAGATTTTAACTAGGCAGCTTGTCCAAATTCTCAAAGATCCATTTCAGGCTATGCAATGTTTGTTCGAGACTCTCTTATTTCCCGGAAATCAAAGAAGCATGACACCATCTCACGGAGTACTGCAAAAGCAGAGTTTAGAGCAATGGGATTGGCTTCATGTGAGTTGATCTGGTTGTCTAGGATGCTGAAGGATATGCAGGTTGATGTCTCTCTGCTTGTTCATTTGTTATGTGATAATATTCTTGCTATGCTAGCAAATAATGTAGTCTATCATGAACGAACCAATCATGTTAATTTAAATTTCTACATCATTCGTGAGATTAATTAAGGCTTTCTAAAGACAATGCATGTTCAAACGCAACATCAATTGGTTGATGTATTGACTAAAGGACTTTACCCTTCTCCATTTTGAGATCTTATTTCCAATATGGGTGTTACTAATCTTTTCACACCTTCATCTTTTGGGGGGGGGGGTATTAATCTATGTATAAAATGTTATTAGATTAGTTAGTTAGTTAGACTTTAGTCAAATAGTCAACATGTATATATGAGTGTAATTGACTCTACTATTCATTAATGAGAAAATCAGTTTCATAAACAAACTCTCTTTTAGCTTAAACAGGCTAACCTGGTACCATAGCGTTTTTTCCTTATTTTTTCTTCATCTCTTCTCTTTTTCCGCGCGATCTCATCTCTTTGATTTTCTCTCATCGATTTCAAGCTGAAATTCAACTTGTCCTTATGAATCGAAGCTCAATTTCAACTCGTATATTTCAATTTCACATTCACATTCGATTTCACAGCTTTCTTCTACTCGATAAATGGCAAACAAAGAAAGGAAGACTCGAAATCAACAATCAACTAAATCTGATTCTTCAAGGAATCGAAAAACAAATGGAAATCTGGTTTTGAATCCTCCTCGATCTTCTTCTACTCCAAAGCAGTCTGGAAACATTCGCGGTGAAACAGAATCCTACGATAATGTCCACAGTCCTTTCTTCCTTCATTTGCAGATCATCTAGATCTTTCTATTATCTTTCACATACTTGATGAAAAGCTAATTACGACAATTGGTTAATTGCTATGAAGATGAGCTTAGATGCGAAGAACAAATTAAGTTTCGTAAATGATTCACTTTCTAAACTTGATGTTGATGATCGTGTACTCAAGATATAGAGTAGATGTAATAGCATGGTTAAGACTTGGTTGTTGAATGTAGTAAATAAAGAGATATATGATATGATCTTGTATTACGAAGTTGCACTAAAAATGTGGAATGATTTGTATTCACGTTGTAGAGTCAGTAATCTGCCAAGAAAATGCCAGTTAGAACAGTTCTGCTATAGGATGACGATGAAGACACGTTTCTACCTTTATCTTCTTATATCTATTTGCTTTGATGTATTTCGATTATGATACTTAATTTCTATTCCCGATTTAGTTTAATTTCGGTTAAATACTATTGTAGATGGTTTGACTTGTAAACCATTTAAATCATGCTTTATGTACATGAGAGCTGGCTCTTTTCCAGCATCTATCAATAAAATAACAACTTTCTCTCTCTCAAATCTTTTTTTCCCTCATTCTCTGTAACATCGATCGTCACTTTGAATTTGTTCTTCGAGGTTTATTTCTTTCTCAATCCACCTCTTGAGCTCTTTCATTGATTCTTCTCTTCGAATTTCAGAGGAAGTTCTTGAGTTGATCTTTACTAACTTGTTTACCGTCTCATTGGTATCAGAGTCCAAAGAATCCATGGCTGAAGCAACTCGTCAACAGACCATGTTGGAAATGAGCAAAAAGTTGGAGGAGATGCAGCTTCAAATCAATCAAAACACTGAGGCACAAAACAACAAAATGGAGGAGCTGGGTTCTGCTTTAACGGCCAAAATATCCAACATGTCCGCTCTTATGGTGCAGTATTTTTCACAAACCCAGAATTTGATGAAGAAATCGATGATGGATCAGAACGCATCAGCGACATATGAGGTTATGCATAACAACACATCTTCAACAAAACCTCCAGACCCTCCAGATTTTACAACTCGTTACCAAACGGGAGAAAAGGGTTTCATCATTAACGACTTGGTACAGGATCAAAACTCACCACAACCTTATGGGTTGCAATAGCGGCTTACTGCGGTTAAGTTTCCTCCGTTTGATGGTACTCAGCTGAAGGAATGGCTCTATAAATGTGAACAGTTCTTTCTTCTTGACAGTACACCACGAGAGCATAAAATCAGACTTGCTTCCATGCATTTTATGGGTAAGGTACTTGAATGGCATCACAACTTTTTCACTAAGATCCATGGTGGGTTACCTTCCTGGCCGGAATACATGGTGGCTTTATCCCGCAGATTTGCAGGTTTATATGATGATCTATTTTCTGAGTTAGTGAGTCTCAAACAGGGGAATGATTCGGTGGAAGATTTTCATGAAAAATTCGAATCAGCCTTGACTCGCCTGAATCTGATACCACCTCATGCCTTGAGTATTTTCCTCACTAACCTGAACCCGCATCTAGCTTTACATGTTCTTCAATTCTAAGTCGAATTAGTGGCCGACGCAGCTATAATGGCCGGGTTACACGAGCAATACTTAATTGTCTCTCCCCATCGCCATCAGCGAGCTCCCTTCAGTCCTTCTACCAACACCAAATACTCCTCAACCAACCAGAAACATCAATATTCCTCCCCAATATTACCAACACCAAACACCACCACGTATCCTTCCCAAAACTCCAAACGATATCCCGACAAACCCACCAGGAGTTTCTCTTATGACGAGATGCAGGAGCGTCGTCGTAAGGGCCTGTGTATGTTTTTTGATGAACCATTCTCCCCAGGGCATCACCTGAAACATAAACGAACCCAAATCTTTACAATGGAGGGTGAAGAGTATGAATTTTTCAGATGATGATGTTGAAGTTATTCAAGAACATCTTCCTACAAAACAACAAGAGATTCGTGATGACAAATCCCCCACAATATCAGTTAATGCTTTAAGCGGTTGTGCAACTTTTAATTGTATGAGAGTTACTGGATTTTGTGGCAAGCGGAAATTGCAGATATTGATTGACCCGGGAAGTACACACAATTTCCTTGATATTTCAATGGCTAACGATTTGAATTGTTTACTGGAAAAGGTTACACCTCTCTATGTGGCTGCAACTAATGGAAATAACATGATTTCAAGCTTCAGATGTTCAACCTTTACTTGGAAAGTCCAAGGTTATACATTCACCATGGAGATCCGCACTTTACCTTTGGATTGTTGCGATCTTGTGTTGGGTGTGCAGTGGCTCATAACTCTTGGACCAATATGGTGGGATTTTTCAAACTTGAGGATGGAATTTACAAGTAACAACGTTCGTTATGTATTACGGGGATCATCCAAACCAAGTGGTAAACTTGTAAAAAGGGGATGCTTAAACAAATTATTGATGCAGAATCCCCAAATTGCTTTATTGCAGATTAGGGAAATTGATGAAGCAGTGTGCCCTGCACAACCTCTACCACCCAATGCCTTGTTCTCTCATATTTCTGCTTCAGAAACTGATGCTACCTTCCAAGCTGCACTTCAACCTTTGTTGGACTCTTATGCAGATATATTTCAAACACCTACTGAATTACCTCCGTTCCGTGAGGGATTTGATCATAAAATACCCCTACTCGCAGGCTCTAACCCCGTGAGTCAACGTCCTTACCGTTACATTACCTTGCAGAAGGATGTTATTGAGGACATGATCAAAGACATGCTGTCTCAGGGAAATATCCAGTATAGTACTAACCCGTACGCATCTCCTATCGTTCTAGTGAAGAAGAAGGACGGTTCGTGGTGCTTATGTGTTGATTTTCATGGTCTCAATCAACAAACTATCCGAGACAAATACCCAATCCCTCAACAAACTATCTGAGACAAATACCCAATCCCTCTCCTTGAAGACTTACTTGATGAATTAGGTGGTTCTAAGTTCTTCTCCAAGTTGGATTTATGTTCTGGTTTTCACCAACTGCGTATGTCTCCCGATGACGTTTACAAGACCGCTTTCAAAACTCATTTCGGTCACTACGAATATCTTGTAATGCCCTTCGATTTAACAAATGCGCCGTGCACTTTCCAAAGCTTGATGTATCATGTTTTTCAAGACATTTCTCGAAGATTCTTGCTGGTGTTCTTTGATGATATTTTGGTTTATAGCATCTGTTTGGACGACCATTTAGTACATTTGGAGTTGGTCTTTTCTATTTTGCATCGCCATAAACTGTTCTTGAAAGCCTCCAAATGCACTTTTGGGGCCAGTGTGATAGAATACTTGGGCCACTTTATTTCTGCATCAGGTGTAAGCACTGATCGTGCAAAGATTAAGGCTGTCCAACAATGGCTTGTGCCTGTCAATCAGAAACAGTTGCGAAGTTTCTTAGGTTTGGCTAATTATTACCGGCGATTTATTAAATCTTATAGCCTAATTGCTCGTCCATTATCTACTTTGCTGAAGAAAGACGGCTTTCTTTGGTTTGCTGAAGCTGCTACTGCCTTTTCTGATTTGAAAACAACCTTAACATCAGCCCCTGTTTTGGCATTACCGAATTTTGCTGATACATTTGTGGTGGAAACTGATGCTTCCAATACAGGAATTGGAGCTGTCATGCAACATAACCATCCTATATGTTTCATTAGCAGAGCTTTGGGTCCTCGCCACTAGTCTTTATCAGTTTATGAAAAAGAGCTCTTAGCTGTTGTCCATGCTGTTCAAGCTTGGAGTTCTTATCTCACTCGTAACCACTTCATCGTTCGCACCGATCAAAAGAGCCTCAAGTTCCTTGTTGATCAGAAGGTCCACACTCCTTTTCAACACATGTGGCTCGCCAAGTTGATGGGTTATTCCTTTGAGGTTCAGTATAAACATGGTCGTGACAATGTTGCTGCTAACACTCTTTCGCGTGTTTCTGGATCTGAACTCCTACATATCACCCTATCTCAAGCACACGAAGGATTTTATGATTCTATCAAGGCTCTATGGGAATCAGACCCACACCTTCAACTTATCATTCGCGACTATAGGTTGATCCTACTTCCCACCCGTAATTCTCCTTCACAAATTCTGAACTGCGGCGGAAAGGTCGTTTAGTTATTGGTGACAGTGCAGCGGTTAAGAATCATATCTTCAAATGGTTACATGATTCAGCTCTCGGGGGACATTCGGGTCGCGATGCAACACTACATACGGTTAAATCCCTGTTTTATTGGCCAAAAATGAGTTTAGAGGTTCAGAATTATGTCCGCCACTACCATGTCTGCCAACGCAACAAGTATGATCAGTCTGCGTTACCGGGCCTTCTGCAACCTCTCCCTATACCTCTCGGCGTGTGGGAATCCATCAGCTTGGATTTTTTTGAAGGCCTTCCTCCTTCCTCTGGTAAACATTGCATCTTGGTCGTTATTGACCGGTTGAGTAAGAACGCTCATTTTCTTGCCCTCTCCCATCCCTATACAACCTTGGAAGTGGCTCAACTTTATATGGATCATGTATTTTGTCTCCATGGAATGCCCAAAGATATCACCAGCGACAGGGATCCCACTTTTCTAAGCGAGATTTGGCGCGAGCTGTTTTGGGTACATGGTGTTGACTTATGGTATTCAACGTCTTATCACCCGCAAACGGATGGTCAAACCGAAGTCACTAACAAGTCTTTAGAGACCTATCTCCGGTGTATGACCTCTGATGCTCCGCATACATGGGCAAAGTGGCTGCCTCTCGCCGAATGGTGGTATAATACCTCCTATCACTCTGTAATTCGTTGTACTCCATTCGAAATTGTATACGGCCAGCCTCGGCCAACGCATCTCCCTTATCTTCCGGGTGAAAGCTCTTCACTGGTTATGGATCGCAGTCTTTAGAAACGTGAGGAAGTGATTAACTTTATGAAATTTCATCTCACCCGTGCGCAGAACCGAATGAAACAGGCCGCTGACTCTCATCGTTCTCAACAGATTTTTGCCATTGGAGATTCCGTTTATCTAAAATTACAGCCCTACAGACAGCATTTTCTCAAGAACCATGCCACTCCACACAAGCTTTCTCCGCGATTCTATGGTCCTTTCCTCATCATTGACAAAGTCGGCACCTCTGCTTACAAGCTTGCTCTTCCCCCTACTGCTGCTGTTCATAACGTTTTCCATGTGAGCCAGTTGAAATCTTGCCCCAACCCCGACTCTACTACTTCCTTTTTGCCACAATATCTTTCTGATGTAGGCACAACAAATGAACCAACTAAGATATTGGCAAAGAAGATGGTTAAGCGACAGAATATAGCTGTCACTAAAATCTTGGTTCAATGGTGTGGAGAGCTAGAGGACAAGGCCACTTGGGAATTTTATCAAGACTTCTCTGCCAAGTTTCCACACTTCATCCTTGAGGACAAGGATGCTCTCAACAAAGGGGTACTGCTATAGGATGACGATGAAGACACGTTTCTACCTTTATCTTCTTATATCTATTTGCTTTGATGTATTTCGATTATGATACTTAATTTCTATTTCCGGTTTAGTTTAATTTCGTTAAATACTATTGTAAATGGTTTGACTTGTAAACCATTTAAATCATGTTTTATGTACATGAGAGTTGGCTCTTTTCCAGCACCTATCAATAAAATAACAACTTTCTATCTCTCAAATCTTTCTTTCCCTCATTCTCTGCAACATCGATCGTCATTGTGAATTTGTTCTTCGAGGTGCAGTTCTTTGTTAATCCACCTCTTGAACTCTTTAATTGATTCTTCTCTTCGAATTTCAGAAGAAGTTCTTGAGTTGATCTTTATCAACTTGTTTACCGTCTCAAGTTCATTACAAACCTTAAACAAGCAACTCTTATCTATCTACATACTACAAATTACCAAAGTCTCTCTGTTTTCATTACGGCGTCGTTCGATTGGGCTTATTAGTCTTAAATATTAAAATAAAATATATATTTTTTAATAAATTAGGATTATCCACTTTCTCTGAGTAAGCGAGTGATAGAAGCCGACGCAGCGGAGGCTGTTTCTAGGGTTTTTCCTGATCGGAATGGGTACGAGCAGCGATCCGATCCAAGATGGTTCCGATGAGCAACAGAAGAGGTCAGAGATCTACACTTACGAAGCGCCATGGCACATCTACGCAATGAATTGGAGTGTTCGTCGCGATAAGAAGTATCGGCTCGCCATCACCAGCCTTCTCGAGCAATACCCGAACCGAGTTGAGATTGTGCAGCTTGATGAATCTAATGGTGAGATCCGTTCCGATCCTAATCTCTCCTTCGAGCATCCTTACCCACCAACTAAGACTATGTTCATCCCCGACAAAGAATGTCAGCGACCTGATCTTCTCGCTACCTCTAGCGATTTCCTTCGTTTATGGCGTATCGCCGATGATCACTCTCGTGTTGAACTCAAGTCTTGTCTTAACAGCAACAAGAACAGCGAGTTTTGTGGTCCTTTGACTTCTTTCGACTGGAACGAAGCTGAGCCACGCCGAATTGGGACATCTAGCACAGATACGACTTGCACAATCTGGGACATTGAGCGTGAAGCTGTTGATACTCAGCTTATTGCACATGACAAGGAAGTCTTCGACATTGCTTGGGGTGGAGTTGGCGTCTTTGCATCTGTTTCAGCTGATGGATCCGTTAGAGTCTTCGATCTCCGTGATAAGGAACATTCAACGATTATCTATGAGAGCTCTGAGCCAGATACTCCTTTGGTGCGACTTGGTTGGAACAAGCAGGATCCAAGGTATATGGCTACCATTATCATGGACAGTGCTAAAGTTGTGGTGCTGGACATTCGTTTTCCAGCTCTTCCAGTGGTTGAGCTACAGAGACATCAAGCTAGTGTGAATGCCATAGCTTGGGCTCCTCATAGCTCTTGCCATATCTGTACTGCAGGAGATGACTCACAAGCTTTGATTTGGGATATTTCCTCCATGGGACAACAAGTTGAAGGTGGTCTTGATCCTATTCTTGCTTACACTGCTGGTGCTGAGATTGAGCAGCTTCAATGGTCTTCTTCTCAGCCTGATTGGGTCGCTATTGCTTTCTCTACAAAGCTGCAAATTCTCAGGGTTTAGTTTTCTCATCTCTTGTCACAATAGAATTTACCCATTTGTCTTTCGTATTAAGAAACCTGCTTGCTCTTTTTATTATCCTTAAGATGTAAAGCTTGCACTGACTTTTCTCTATCTTATAAATGAATCATCTGCTTTATCTCATTACTATTCTCAAGATGCAAACTTTCACTGAATCTTACATTGTGAAGTGTGTTTCACAATTTTTGTGGATATCTAGGTTTAGTTTTGCAATTGATTTAGAGTTAATTACACATCTCCTGCTTGTCTTAGAATGAGTTTCTGTAAAATCAATGAGAACAAGTCTTACATAAACCTGCAACTGAAAGTAGGCTCTTATTGAGATCTTAACCTCAATGTAGAATCATCTACTTGAGTGTTGTCAAGTCTATATTATGACTACTTGATCTTCGTGATAGGTTAACGGTGATCAAGAATTGTTTCACCGTTTTGATTAGTAGAGACTTTAACTGAGTTTATGTCAAGAGATTGATCATTATCTCCATAATAAAAGACTTTAGTTATGTGACGAGGTGTAATCTTGTAAATGGCTTCAGATTTGTATGAAGATTCGTGTTTATATACTAAATCGAGTTCCTTTACAAAAAAAAAGAGTGATGTTTATCTGGGGCAAATAGATGTCAGAGAGGATCTTGTTTGACTTTTGAATGGTCCTAAGAAGGTAATGTATATATGTCACAAGATGAGTACAACTGTACAAGCAAATGTGTCCACATGATGGAGAAGCCCACTGGTTAAGCCCAAGTGAGAAGAAAAGATCAGTGTGAATCATATGAAATGTGAAGAGGGAAACGAATGATAAACCACAACCATACAAATGAATAACAAAGCTATCCAGAATCTCATCTTCTTTACCTCCAACTCAGCAAAAATCTCTATTCTCCTATATTACCACTCTCTACTTCAGGATTACTTTCTGCCTCTTCTGCTACATTATACACAGCTTCTCTCTGGTACTCATGGCTTCGGCTACTTTCTCTCTGTCCAAACCATCTCTTCAGGTTTTGTTTCATCTTCTTATAGCCCTTCATGTGTAGTAATTATCATGATCATCTAACACTCTCATGTGTTGCTTTTCAGGGTTTCTCTGAGTTCTCAGGACTTCGAAACTCCTCTGCTCTTCCTTTTGCCAAGAGATCTTCTTCCGATGAGTTTGTTTCCTTTGTCACTTTCCAGACTTCTGCAGTGAGTTTCTTTCTTCCCCTACTCCTCTCTATTGCTTCTCTGTTACATTTTATGTTACAACCTTGCAAACTTAAGAGCTGTCTCTTGTGTCTAATGCATCCACCATTGTATGACATATACATTGCTTTGTATGTTTGGTAGATGGGAAGTAACGGTGGATACAGGAAAGGAGTGACCGAGGCTAAGTTAAAGGTTGCAATCAATGGATTTGGTAGGATTGGTAGGAACTTCTTGAGATGTTGGCATGGTCGTAAAGATTCTCCTCTTGATGTTATTGCCATTAACGACACTGGTGGTGTCAAACAAGCATCACATCTTCTCAAATACGATTCAACTCTTGGAATCTTTGATGCTGATGTCAAACCTTCAGGAGACTCTGCTCTCTCTGTTGATGGAAAGATCATCAAGATTGTATCTGATCGTAACCCATCTAATCTCCCTTGGGGGTAAGTTGAAAAGGAAAAACAAAAACACTTTTAAATTGATAAGCCTGGCTAAATCTTAATCTTGATATTTAGGGAATTAGGCATTGACTTAGTGATCGAAGGAACTGGAGTGTTTGTAGACAGAGAAGGTGCTGGTAAGCATCTTCAAGCTGGAGCCAAGAAGGTTCTAATCACTGCACCTGGTAAAGGAGATATCCCAACTTATGTCGTTGGTGTTAATGCTGAGCTTTACAGTCATGAAGATACAATCATCAGCAATGCCTCTTGTACTACAAACTGTCTTGCTCCATTCGTCAAGGTTCTTGACCAGAAATTTGGTAATCAATCAATCCAATCTTCTCATATGGTAGTGTTGGTTACTTTAGATTAGTGTTAATGAAAAGACTTGTTTTGTGATGTGTTAGGGATTATAAAGGGTACAATGACAACTACTCATTCATACACTGGTGATCAAAGGCTATTAGATGCTAGTCACCGTGATCTAAGGAGAGCAAGAGCAGCTGCTTTAAACATTGTTCCAACATCTACAGGAGCAGCTAAAGCTGTAGCTCTTGTGCTTCCTAACCTCAAAGGAAAACTCAATGGAATAGCATTGCGTGTACCAACACCAAACGTCTCAGTTGTTGATTTAGTTGTGCAAGTCTCTAAGAAGACATTTGCTGAAGAAGTCAATGCTGCTTTCAGAGATTCAGCTGAGAAAGAGCTTAAAGGTATACTTGATGTTTGTGATGAGCCTCTTGTATCTGTTGACTTCAGATGCTCTGATGTATCATCAACCATTGATTCTTCTCTAACTATGGTTATGGGAGATGATATGGTTAAAGTGATTGCTTGGTATGATAATGAATGGGGTTACTCTCAGAGAGTTGTCGATTTGGCTGACATTGTTGCTAATAACTGGAAGTGAAGTGAAGTCTCCAACTTTTGATGTTTGCTTCATTTTTTATATGATTATGAATGTATAATTTGTAGATGTGTTCTACAATTGGATCCAAACATGTTACATCCTTTGTTTCATTTATAAGTATAAACTCTGGTTACCTTTGATTGAAGACATAATACATTTTATAATACTTAAGAGAAAGATTGGTATTGAAATTGCTTATCTAGCTCTCACATGAGAAGTAAATTAGTTGAAAGATGAAGATTCAAGATCATGAGGAGGATCTAGATTAACATCATTGAGAAGAGAAGTAGGCATGTTGCTTAAAAGAAAGTCATACTCAAAGCAATGAGCTTCATTGAGAGTGCTTGACATATCTTCAGGCAAAGAAGGTAAAGCCATCTCCTTGCTTTTACCATCATGATCATGTGAGAAACTGTTAAAACAAGAGACTGGATCAGAGACAAGTAGGTTGTTTAGTGGTGGTTGATCTTGAAGAAAACAGAAGCTAGAAGATCCCAAAGACGCAATGGGATCAACAAAATCTTTGTCTGATGATGATGATTGTGGTTGTCTGATGTTTTCAGTATAAAAGAAGTTAGTTTTAGCTAAAGAGCCACTGATGGAGCGAGAAGCAACATCATAAGCTAAAGCAGCATCTTCTGCTGTATCAAATGTACCAAGCCAATGTCTTTCTTTAGTGAAAGGGTTTCTGATTTCAGCTGCATATCTTCCCCATGGACGCCTCCTCACTCCAAGGTACTTCACTTCTTGTTTGCTTTTACTCTTGTTTCTTGACTCTAACATGTTCACTACAATCAAAGATCAATGCTTCTCTCTCTCTCTCTAAGTTCTCTTTAAGGATCTTTAGGCTGATATATAACTGTGACTTGAGAGAAGAGAGCAAAAGATTGTGTGAACATGATTGATGTCTTTACGGCTTTGGCATTAAATTAAAGGAAATTAGTTGGAAGTTGCAAAATTTAACTCAAAAGTCTTATTTCTCCTTCGTAAACTGTGTCAGTAAGTGTTTGATTTTGTCCTTTTGCTTTAGTATTTTCAACAGTTTGGCAAGATGGTCTCTGAGATTGTTCATCTTGTTTCATTAAATTACATTAAAGTGAAGCAAAGAAAAAGACAAGGCTTTGTTTAAGGAATGTATGGAGCCAAGCCAAGTGGTGACAATGACATTTTCCCTTTTAGATTGAGACAAAAACACTACAAATGTCAAGAAACCTAACCAAACTTCCAATGGGAGAACATGTGAAACATGATTATGGGTTTGGGTTTTACAACCATCTCCTATGTAAAATTCAAATTTTTACTTCAAATGTTGGAGTTGGGTTTTGCTCTAACTTCACTCCATTTCAATTCCAAAATAGAATAACACTAGAAAAATAAAATATGGAGTTATGAGAGCATCTCCATTTCAAATTTCTTTTTTTCATTCACAATAAAGTGATTCCTTTATGAGGTTGGGTTTTGATCTAATTTCATTCATTTACAATTCTCAAATGAAAGTAATATAAAAATAAATAAAGTAAAAAATAGTCATGAATAACATTATTTTATTTGTGCAGTAATCTAGTGAAGTTAGAAGATATTTTACTTAAACTTCGTTTTGAAATAGAAAATAAAGTTTAGAGATATCCAAAATAACATTCTAGTAATTCAATTTTTGTTTAATTTTAGAGTTAAAAACTAGGTGATATACATCTATCTATGTGTATAAGACACGTAGATTACAAAAATGCTAAAAAAACTCTCTTAGGCATACTAATCGATGCTTTTCAATAGACTCTGTTTTTTACCTCTTCAAGCATAGCTTAGACCTACGTTATTCCTCAAAGTAGATCCTGGATGCATTAATTAGCCGATAAAGATAGTTGACATTTCAAATTAGCTTCTAGATATAGAAGTTTACTTCCGCTTTTGGCAATACCTACCGGAATCCCACCGCAACTCTCTTGGTCTCCGTCCGTATGGACTGAAATAGAAGATCCTTCTCTCAACAATCACACTACCAGTGAAGGACTTCATCTGTATCCATCACAAATGAAGGAAAGGATGAAAGACATGAAGAGCTTCAGTTTTTGTCTCCTATCTAGAGCCTCAGCTTTCATCAGAAATCTCGGAAACTCCTTATGTTCCTAAAGAACAGAAGAGACCTCTTCACAAAGCTTTCCCACTTTGTAGAACCAAAATCTCACTGAAAGTGAAGAACTTTGAAATAGAACAAGCTCTAAGTCGTTCATTCTCTCAGAACACTGTCTCATCGTATCCCTTATGAAGCTAAAGGGAAAGGGATTCCCACGTCCCAATCTCCAAGGAAATCAAGAGTTAGAGTTGGAGGCTTCGATAACTCTAAACTCATCCAAAAACACTACATGACTCTCATAGGGCAAGTTACTAACCAAAAGGCCCAGAGAATTTTTTCTCTCATCCCTTTCTTAGCACACCATTGGAAGACCTCCACTAGAGCTTTCAGAGCTGATCTTGGCCAAGGAAAGTTTCGATTCCAATTTACCTTGGAACAAGACCTTCAAAAAGTACTTGCCGCTAGGTCATATCACTTTGCTAAGTGGATGTTGATTATTCAGCGATGGGAACCTACGGTGAACCCAAATTTCCCCTCACAAATTCTCTTTTGGATCAATGTTCAAGGTATACCAGTTCATTATGGCCAGTAGAGACACTCAAAATCAATGGACTTCAACCACTCATAATACACTCTACACTGGAATTTGAGAATGGTGATGAGGTCATAGCTACATTAGCCTACGAGAAGTTAGAAAAGTTTTGCAATGTTTGTTTCTTGCTTAATCATGAAGCAAAAGACTGCCCATCTCTTTCCCTCTCGGAAAAGAACAAGCTCAAAGACGTATCCTCTCCTTGCTCCTTACCGGAAAGAGTGAGACAATATTAATCAACACAGAAATCTAAAAAGGAAAAGTATGGACTCTCCTACCCACAGAGATGGCCACAAAGACAATAAGAGGAATCACAACCACTACTCACAAAAGAGATACCAAACCTCATACTATTCAAATCGAGAACAAAGAATATCAGGAGAAGGTGGGAGTGTTTCTCATAGATCAAACTACTCAAATAAATATTGAAGCAGAAGTGCACAGAGCCCTCACCATCCACACTCCAAAACTTACTCCCGCCCAGATTACAAATATGAAAGACGATCCCCTATTTCATCAACTTGGGTCCCGAAAATTAACCTCAGACTCTAGACTGGTGCCTCAAGGACAAGAAACAGAAAAAACCTTCACTGAAAGACATCAAAAACCAGCCTTAGAGAGAACATAATATTCTCTACCCATTGAACCTTAAATTCCCCAACAGAAAATGTTGGAAGTGATCGAAGAACTCAGAGAAGTTATGGTTCAATACTCAAACTGTGCATACCCACCCGAGAGTGCTGCAAGGAAAGAAAGATTTACGATTTTTGAGGAATCAGGTGAACTGGAACAGAATGCTGCCCACCTAGCACTATCAGTTATGGCTAATCAAATTGGGAGAGAAGAAGAAACTCTAGCAGTCGTAGCTCAACATGGATCATAACCTCGCATACCAGCATCAATGCATTTAGGTCCACTTGCAGAAGCATAACCAGCCATAATCACCTTCAAAGGGCAAGCAAGTACCAAAAGAAAACCGGGAAGACCACCATCAAAACAGAAGGTCCCAGCCACCTCAAAGTTCTTACCAGGTACAAGCTCTAAGAAACAAAAATACTTGCAAACAAAAGGATTTCTGAGAAGGAAATTGGAATTAGGACATAAGAAGAATGTACAAGATGAGACTTTTCTTTCTCTGAAAGTGGCCCATAACAACAAGAACATCCTTCTACAAGAGGAGAATCATAATCAAAAAGTACCACCAAGAGAAAAAATCATCCCGGGAATAACAAAGAAGACGATGGATTTTCACGATCCATCACAACCTCTTCCTTAAAAATACTGAGCTGGAACTGCAAAGGGTTGGGGAATCCCTTGAAGTTCATCGTCTCCAACCTTTATATAGACGCGATTCACAAAATTTAATTTTTCTAATGTAGACTAAAAATCTCGATCATGTTGTTCTTGATACTTTCAAAGATTTTGGTTTCAAACATAATGAAATTGTTTCCTCAACCTCAACTGGAGGAGGAGGATTGGAATTATTCTAGAAGCAAAAAATAGAGATGGAAACAATATCCAAATGCACAAACTTCATCGATAAAAATGTGATTTCTTAGAAAAAAGACTTTCTTTATGATGTTTCTGTATGGTGACCCCGATACACCTAAAAGAAGAGCAGTATGACAAAATATCCAGGAAAAAGGCTCCATCCGAGATTCACCATGGCTATTGATAGGTGATTTCAGTGACATCGCTAACGTCGCAGAAAATTCAAGAGGACTAAAGAGATCAGAGGGCTCGTTCGTTGAATCCATATCCTGTCACATTGTGGCTTGTTTGACCTACGACATTCAGAAAACTTCCTCTTGTGGAGAGGAAAATGCCACCATCACACTGTCAGATGCAGGCTATACCGATCAATGGTGAATGAATAGTGGTTCGAATGTTTCCCATCCACTTTTAGCCACTATCATCGATACGAAGGATCAGATCATAGACCGCTCTTAACCATATTCTCAACAAATAACGATAAAAAGAAATGTCTCTTTCGATGTGACCTACGACTCAAGTTGAATACCGAATTGAAAACCATCATCACATATATATGAAATCGTAATCCATCAGATTATGTCCAAATTTTTCTCATGAATTGTCGTTTAGCAATCATCAAATAGCATAAGGAGAATCATAAAAATAGCCAAAAAGAAATTAAATTGATAAGATCATCTCTTGATGCAGCAATGATGGATGATTCAAAAACTGAGGAAGATGTCCAACAAATAAACTGTGACCTAATCGCAGCTTACAAAGCTGAAGAATCTTACAGGTAACGAAGAAGTTGCAACTGTGGCTGAACCTTGGAGACATAAACAGTAGATATTTTCACACCGCAACACGCGGAAGACGAAGAGTTGACACATCTTTGTTATTGAGGGCAGTCAGGGACAACCTATCATTAAAGATCACAAAATCACATAAGTGAGTCAAGAATATTACAATGACCTTTCTAGGTCCCAAAATAGAGACATAGGAAACATAGTGCGCAGAGCCACTCAACCAAAAATTACTGCATAAGTCAACACCAATCTAATACGACAACCTTATGAATTAGAAGTCAAGGATGCGGTTTTCTCAATCCACCCGGAAAAAGCACCTAAACTGGACGGTTTCTCTGCTTGTTTTTTCCAATCAGGAAAAGTTTTCACCAAAATACAGGACTTCTTCATGTCCGAAAACTTACCAGAGAGAATGAATGAAACTCACGTTTGTTTGATTCCCAAGCATCAAATCCCAAAAACAGTGGCGGATTATCGTCCAATCGCACTTTGCACAGTATTCTACAAGATTGTTGCAAAAATGCTGACGAAGCGACTCCAACCAATCCTAACAACACTAGTGTTAGAGAACCAATCTGCATTTATCCGCGGACGAGCTATAGCAGATAATGTCCTGATCACTCACGAAACTCTACACTATCTCAAAACATCAAATGAAAAAACAAGATGTGCTATGGTGGTTAAAACCGACATGAGAAAAACATATGATAGAGTGGAGTGGAACTTCATAGAAGCGTCTTTGGATAAATTTGGTTTTCATCCCCTTTGGAAAAGTTGGATGATGACTTGTGTGAAATCAGTGTCTTACTTTTTTATCATTAATGATTCAGCAAGAGGAAGAGTTCTACCACAACGGAGAATCCGACAAGGGGATATGCTATCACCATACTTATTCATCCTATGTAGTGAAGTCCTCTGGAGATTATGCAAAGAATCCCAATTCCAAGGTTCTCTCTCGGGCATAAGAGTCTCAAGGAGGAATACGACTATAAACCATCTCTTTTTTGCATACGATACAATGTTTTTCTGTAAAACAAGTATCACAACTTGCAAGAAGCTCATAGAGATCCTTCAATGCTACGAAAAAGCTTCAAGGGAAAAGATAAATACTCAAAAATCTATTATTATCTTCTCATCTAAGACCCCCCAAAAAGTAAAAGACAAAGTGAAATCCGACCTATGNGGGGGGGGGGGGGGGCTTGGCAAATATTTTGGACTCCCATAATCCTTTGGTCGAAAAAGAAGGATTTATTCACCACAATAGTCGACAGAATCAGGTAGCGAGCAATCTCGTGGTCCTCAAAACAACTTTCAAGGGCTAGAAAACTCGTCCTTCTAAAGGTGGTGTTGGCCGCTATCCCAACCTATACGCTCTCATGCTTCAAAATCCCGGGAAGCCTCAACAAAAAGATACAATCCATCCTCACGAGATTTTTGGTGGGACGCGAACCTGGAGAAAAGAGGAACGATGTGGGTATCATGGAACTGTATGGCGAAGAGTAAATGCGATGGTGGCCTAGGCTTTCGTGATATAAGTTAGCGAATAATTCAAAGCCTAACTAGTCTCCTAGCCAGAATCCTTCTTGGAAAATATTGACATTCAACCACCGTCCTAGATAGCACAACTCCACAAATGTGTTCACATGGCTGGAGGAAAATCCAAATAGGAAAAGATCTCCTTAAAAAAAAAAAATCTATGATGGGGTATTAGAGACGGAAACTCCATTAGTCTCTGGAATGATGATTGGCTATCTTTATCGGAACCATGTAGGCCATATGGTCTGAGCCCTCTCCATCACCAAGATATAAAAGTGAGCTACATCTTTATGGCAGAAGGAGAATGGGACCTACAAAATATTCGTGAGCTAATACCAGAGCATGAAGAGAAGATTTTATCCATAAAACCGAGTAAGGTGAAAGGCATTGATAAAAGAGTGTGGTTAGGAAATGATAGTGGAATTTTCACTACAAAATCGGGCTATCTTACAACTATGGCTTATGAGGAAGCTCATTACTCCCCGAATCCATTCACCACGATACCCAACTGGAACAAGAAAGTGTGGTCCACTAATCAAAACTGAAATTTTTCTTATGGAAAATCTTGCAGGAAGCATTGCCAACTGGAGACAGCCTTGTGATTAGGAAAATTATCGCGCTTTCGAAATGCATTCAATGTAGAGAACCTGAATCTTCATCTCACTTGTTCTTCTCTTGTAGATTTTCTAAACAGATTTGGAAAGCAATCCAGCAAAAAATCTATTGGATTCCTCTGACGTGCAAACCTTCGAAGAAGGGAAGAATAAATTCAAAGAAATAACTTGCCTTACACCTCTAGGCCTTAGGAACGGCGATCTCTACCTCTGGATCTACTGATGCATATAGACAGCCAGAAACAAATCAATTTTTGAAGCAAAAGACAACACATCAGCCCGATTAATCTTTGATGCATTCAGCCTAGCGAAAGAATGACAAGAAGCTTGTGACTCGGAAAAAGCTACCATAGTGATCATGACAATTAACCGAAATCCAAGACAGTATGTGGAAAATGAGATCCTCTGTTTCTCTGATGTATCATGGGACGCGACTTCTCATAAGGCAGAACTGGACTGGACATTCTTTTCTAACCAGTCGAACCTGCTAACTTCGAACGCAAGATCAGAAAACTGGGTCTCTTTAGTGCTAATGGCTGAAAGCTTAGCAGTCAGAGATGCTTTACAACAAACAATAAGAATGGGATTGGAAAGGATAGCACTTAAATATGATTCTCAAACTCTTGTTAAACTGATATCATCAAGTGCGAAGAAGGTGGAGTTATTCGGTATCATTTAAGATATTAACTACGCAAAAAGAACACTTTGTAGCTATGTTACGGAGATAACTTAAGTCTTCCGTAATTAATTATCTTTTGAACAAAAAAAAGTAGGTGTGATAGAGAAGATTTTACTCCCAATTCTATTGTGGATTATAAACTGGGCGGTGTTGGCCATAAACAGAGTTCAGTTGATTTATGTGTGATTAGTTAACTTATCTTTTGTGTCTTTTTGTCTTCTTCCATTTAGTGCTTAAATTGCATATCTAAAATATGTATCTTTATCACAAAAAAACAGACAAAGATCAAAATTCAACACACATTTGAGATATAACTTTATTACTTGTGTGTGAAGTCATTTTGCTTCTCATGTTTCAAGTAGAAGAAGGGTTTTGTAATTTAAGTCCAAACAATGGAATTTTGCTAAAAAGGTTGAAACTAGTATCGAACACTTGTTCTTTCAAAAGCTCAAACCCAACAATTATCAACTGAAATACATGATTAAAACTTCCATGAAACTAAGTAAGCAAAATTGCTAACAGAAAAAAGGCTCAGATCTAGCTCTGTTCCACAGAACTGAATTTAAATCAAACCAGTGTAACCTGCTGTGTCTAAAAGCACTGCTTTGATTTGTTCAGGCAACACATCCTCACTTCCTTGGCATTGCTGCATAGAAAAAAACAAAACATGACATTACTACTACTACACAAGACTGCCAGTTTGCTAAAATTAGTGATCAGCATATAGCATCTAGTTTCAATATTACCTCAGCACGGAAAACATCTAAAGCAAACCCATTGAAACAGCTAATCACAGCTTGTTGAACATCCAATCCTAAACTATCCAAAGCTCTCATTGTGGAAAGTAAAAGACCTTGCCTTCTTCCACAGAACATGTGGATGTTCACTGCATTTCCTTCCCTTAATCTAACTTCAACCTGCGAAAAAACAAAACATCAAACAAAGAAAAGCAAATTACAGAATCCATGAAAAGAAATGAGCTTATACTAACTCTTGCTTGTTGTCCCTTAGGGTTTGGTAAAGAGGAAGATGGACACAACTCTTCCTTAACATGGTAAGATAGTGTTTGTGGGGTTGGTGCTGAAGAACTCATTGGAGTAGATTCAAGTTCTGTATGAAGTTCATTGATTCTCTGTAAAAGCTCTTTAAGATAATCAACAGCATCTCCAAGTATTGATGCTCTATCCATCTGCATTCAAAACCCAACAAAACCCACAAAAACTTCAAAAAACAAGAATCTGCAGAAGATTTAAAGCAAAAGAGAAGGAAAAGGTAAGAATCTTTTACTTTGCTGATTTTGGGAACAACTGATCTAAGCATGTAAAGCCTATCATTAAGCTTCTTTCTTCTTCTTCTCTCAGCCATTAGATTCTTAGCAGGTACTCCTTTCTTTTTACCTTTGTTACGTTCTTCAGATTCGTAATTCAACCCAGAGATCTCAATGATTTCATTACTTGTCTCATCGATATCTCTCTCATAGCTTGATCTCTTCAATTCTGAAGAACTCTCTGAATTGCACATTCTGTGAATCGAACTCTGACGCATTGCAGCTCGCTTTTGGAACAATGTTGGTTGTGAATTAGATGAAGGTAATACCTCTAATGGCTTCAGAACCTTAGCTCTGTTCTCGAAAACGCCATTTGCGATTCCTTCGAATTCCAGAGGAGTAAAACCATTACCTCCGGTGATGTTTCCCGGCGGCGGAATTAACCGGGAAGTGAGAAAATCTGGTGGTGGTGAACTCATCCCTGAGTTCAATCCAGCGAAATTCAGCGAGTTCGGTGTTTGATTTCCATGGATTTGTCCAAAAAACCCTGAATCGAAACCGAAATTATCGAAAGAGTTATCGTTGTTGTTGTTGGGGACATTGAGAAGAGAAGCGATGCAAGCTTTTGTAGCTAAGAAAGACTGTTGTTGTTGTTGATGTGAAGCAGCTTCAAGTGTGAATGGAGGAGACGAATCAATCGATTGTTGAAGAAGGAGAAGCATATTCTCTGAAGGATTCAATGGAAATTCACCATTAAATCTGAAATCATTTTGATTATTGTTGAGAAATTGATAATCGTGTGGATTTGGTGGTGGTTGGTTATTGAACCAATTCACTTCGTTTTCACCGCCTTCATTCGCCGCCTGAGTTCGTTCTCCGTCGCCGTCAATCCAAGTTCCGTCGCCGTTCATAGCTTTAAATTGAAACCTGAAAGGAGACAAAGGCGAGAGAAACGAAGATAATATGCTTTGAATATATTTGGGAGATATGTATAAGAAAGGAGGCGTTAAAGTGGAATCACGAGGATCTGATGAGATGAGGATACGACGAAAATCAACAAAAGAGAGAGAGAATGAGAGAGCTCAAATTTGAACGCATAACATTACATTTACTTTAGTTAATCATCTTCTGCTTCTTCCCGATGATTCTCGTGACTCTTTTTTTGCTTCTGTCATCTCAACTTCATCTTTGCCACCTCTCTCTCTCTATCTTTATTATAGTTGTCTGTGGAAATTTTCAGTGAGAGAGGCTAAATACTTTTTAGGAAGATGATTAGCAAAGCTAAGCTTAACCGTTTTCTTAATTAATTTATGTTTTTTGGCGGTTTATATGTTAAAAAAATATATTTTAAAATTTTGTATTTATACATTTTTTATTAGAGTAATTCCTTGAAACACCATTAAAAAAATTTAAATTCCAAAACTACCACATACTTTCAAAAATACTACGTATTCTCAAATGTTTCAAAAACACCACACATAAAAAGTGAATTTTAAGGGTTTAGAATTTAAAATTTTGAGTCTAGGTTCACTAAATAGAGTTTAGGGTTTAGTTTTGAAGGGGTATGGTTTGGTTTTTGGGTTTAAATTTGAAGTTTTAAACCTATTTTAATTTTTGTGGTATTTTTGGAACAAAAACATTTTTGTGGTATTTTTGGAACTTTTGGAAGTGTGTGGTATTTTCGAAATAAACCTAGTTTTTGGTGGTATTTTTGAGAATGTCTCTTTTTATTATGTTAACTGTGTTTTATTTAATTCATAAATATTTTTTTAAATTGAACTTGATACAATATTATCCTCATGTAGAAATACTGAAATTAAATTTGGTACAAAACAATAAGAACATATGGATTAAAGTTAGTAATAGAAAAAATTGGTTAGATAGACACTTTTCGGTATGATAATTTGGAAAGTAGCTACTTTTTAAACATAATTAGTAATAAATACTTTTGTTTTACAAATGTCTCTTTTATTTTGTAATTTTCGTGAATGGTGAACGATGAATGATACATGGTGAATAGTGTCTGGTGAATAGTGCACGGTGAATTGTGAACCGTTCGATGAAATGTAGTGGTGCACAGAAAATCGTGAATTCTCTAAGTGGTGTTTGTTTTATAATTTTTGTTGATAAAATTGTTTCCTTATTTTAAGTTTAATTTAATTAAAAAATTATAATAAAATGTTAGTTTTGACATTATTAAAAAAGTGAATGATATATTATTGTAGAAGTATTCAGTTCTCTAATTAACATAACAAAAGTACCTTATCACAAATTATAAAATAAATAGAAGAATTCTATAAAACACCATCAAATTCAAGTTTCAGAACTACCACACACTCTCAAAAGTTCCAAAAATATCACACACTCTCAAATGTTCTATAAATACCACAAACATAAAAACGTGAATTTTAAGAGTTTAGAATTTAAAATTTTGTGTTTGGGTTCACTAAATAGAGTTTAGGGTCTAGTTTTGAAGGGAGTGAAGTTTGGTTTTGGGGTTTCTGGATTTAAATTTGAAGTTTTAAAGTTATTTTAATTTTATCGTATTTTTGGAACAAAATCATTTTTGTGGTATTTTTAGAACTTTTGGGAGTGTGTGGTATTTTTGGAATAAACCTAATTTTTTGTAGTATTTTTTGAGAATGCCCCAATAAAATATACATATTTCACAAATTTACTCTTATTAATATGAGACTTTGCAAGTGAGCGTGTTGGTTTATTTGAAGTTCTTGGAATCTATTGAAACTTGACTTCCACCAACTTTTGACTCCAAAATAGTATATCTCGAACCCAATTACCAACTCGAAACACAATCTTGTGCCCTCAGAGAATTTGAGGTATAAGTTGGTTGTCTTTTTCAAACATATGCGTGGAAAGCCTAGACTTCAGGCATGGTGTATTGCAAATAATATAATTTGTTCAGCTTCCAAAGGCGAATGTACTGCTGCTCCCATGGCTTAACCTGCTCTAAGGAAAAATCCATTGCTATTGCGATATAACCATCCTGCATGTGCCAAAGAATTATTATTGGTATAAGTGGCATCATAGTTACACTTTCTCCAATCAGCTTCTGATTTCTTCCATTGTGAGTAGTTGTATTGTCGAGAGGGATGGCATTGTTTACCATGAATCTCTTGCCATAATATTGCATCAGTTATTGCTCTTTGATAAATTACAGATGATTGGATCGTTATGTTCTGAAATAGCCCCTTGTTTTTTATTTCCAAATTTGCCATAGTAGAAAAAAAGGAAGTGATGTTGAAGAGAGATTCACCTTACGATGTTGATAATAGTCACGTAACTCGACAATCTTTTCCTTGATATCCTCTTGAGGAACTAGAAATGTGTGATTTGGTATATCAATAGAATCTCATATACCTTGTAATTTTTGACATATGAATAGAAGATAATCAAGAGATTCTGTAGAGGAACAAGAATGGCATGCATCATTTGTTGTTATGTGTCGCCCACATAGTTCCAACTTAACACGAAGAATACCATGAATAAGTTTCTAGAGAGAACGTTTAGTTTCCAAATTCGTTGATGTAGGTTTGATGAATTTATTGTTGACTCCCCTAATTGAGATTGTTGTTCAGAATGTGAAGCAACATAATACCCTGATTTTACAGTGTATTATCCATCTGTGTAATTGAACCAACCTTAATAATCTCGAGAGCTCCTTTGAGATAGCTTAATTGACTGGATAATGCTGATATCTTCTTCATGTATACAATCACGTAGTCTCTACACATTCCATGTATTAAACAATGGATTTACAAGATCATGAACCCGAGTCAGACGACATATGGAGTCAGGTTTTGGTCTTAGAGGTCTTGTTGGATTAGTAGGTAACCAAGTATCCTTCCACAAGTCAATATCTTTCCCATTGCCAATGAGAAATGTCAACCCCTTCTTGAGTAAATTTCGCCAAGCTAACAGTGATCACCATCCATATGATGGTTGAACACCATTTGGTGCTTGTAATATCGAAACTATGCGAAAGTAACGTCCTTTTAGCGTACGAGCTAGAAAGCTTTGTGGAAACTTGAGGATCCAAAATCTGTTTTGCAAGTAAAGCATTATTGAAGTTCTCAATGTCGCGAAAACCCGAACCTCATTCGCGCTATGGAATACATAATTGTTTCTCGTTCATCCAGTGCATTGCAGATGGTCTTTGAGAGTTATTTGACCACTAGAATTTAGAGATTTCCTTTTCAATATCTGAACATATTGTTGTTGGTAAATGGAAGCAACTCATCGCATAAAGAGGCATTGATAAAGCAATACATTGTAGAAGATGTAGATGCATGAAATTTTCCAGGTCTTGTCTATTACAATTGATGGGATACGACAACCAGAATGGTACTCATGAATTATCTCATGGAGCTATGAATGTCATATAGATTGAAGATGATGTGGAAAATTTATGATTTGGTTGGAGAAGATTGGAGATGAAGTTTTCCTGAAGTTGTGATGTCACAGAAGATGCGTCAGACATGATGAGTTGCTGAGCTGGATTGGTGGACCAATCAGAGTGATGATGGATAATTTGGAGAGTTTCCTTTGCTACTTGGCTTGGGGAACAAATTTAAAAAGAGGAAAAGGAAGATCAAGCAAAAAGAAAATCTAAGAAAAGAAAAGTGTCTCTTTGTTGAATATCCTTGTGTTAAAGGTTTTAAGATGTCTTGGAAGCTATATAAAAGAGCTAAGGGTCTTGAATGAGAGGTAAAATTATTAGCTGCTTTTATTAGAGAAATTTTCTAAGGTTTTGGTGAGTTGAGTGTTCTCGTGGTCGTATGCTACACGGGCTGTGAAGACAACATGATACGTCTCTGATTGATTACATCATGAATTCATATAACAGAGAGGGTTGGGTATACAAAGTCTGGTATGATCAATTTTGGCTAGAATTATGAGAGTCATAATTGAGTGAAATTTGTAAAAACAAGTTTGTAAAGACTATGTGTTAATAAAAGGGTTGGACTTTGTGCTTCCAAGTTAAGAAACTTGTTGTGTCTTGTGTTCTTTGTATTTTCAATTCGTATTAGAGCCTAACCTGTCAGAAGAAGAAACTCTATTTCAAGGAACGATCCATAGATGAACATGAAGACACAATCGTGGTTTGCAATAGAATGTCCAACAGAACTGGATCCAGAAAACTATGGAGAATGGAAAGTCAAGATGATGCATAAAATCAAAGGAATACATGAAGATGTACAACTGTCGAATATGGGTGGGACCCACCAAAACAAGTTGTTAGACGTTCTGGTACTGATGTTGTTCAAGAAATCAAGCTAACAGAACGATGGTGAAGACGTGAGAAGGAGATGTCCAGAATGCATGATCTAGCACTATCATCAATATTTCTTGAAGTCTCAAAGCATCAATTTAAGTTAATTAAAGGTTGTACTTCATCTAAAGAAGCATGGGATATCCTACGGGCTGTTTCCGAAGGTACAAAAAGTGCCATACACACAAGGTTAGATATTCTTGCCTCACAGTTTATGGATGATGGTGAAAACATTGAGGGATTTAGTGGTAGAATATGTGTTATTGCCCAACAAGCACGTATTCTTGGCAAGAACTACAAAGATAAAAAGTTGATGAAAAAGTTGTTGAGGAGCTTGTCTCAAAGATTTCATGTTATAATATGGCCTTTAGTGAAGTGGTTAGGAGATTACAAGTTTATGAGATGGGATTACCATTTGTTGTCTCAAACATGTCATAAGGATTGATGTTTTCTCAGATGGTGATAATGAGGAATCCAACATATGTCATAAGCTGGAGGATTTAAAAGATCTCGTGGAAAAGAAGGTTGAACATGTTTTAAAAAGCATTGACGAGCAAAAGAAAAAAAAGAATTCAGTGCCATGGATGTCTAGGTTTTAGACATGTTAAATCAGACCGTGCAAAAAAAAAAAAAAAGAATTCAATGGTATGGGTGTTGAGGTAAAAGAGTAGAAAAGAAAGATGTTAACCATAAAGGATACCCGTGAAGAAGACTCAATAATTATGGCTTTATTTGGCTCAACCAATGTTAAAGGACCAGGTTTTCATATTAAAAACTCAGCTGATATAAATCTTGAAACAGTCGTCAGGAGCTCCGGAAGTGAAGCGTGGAAGTTTAATCACATGTTACATGAATTATATGAAAAATGTGTAGAAGTAAACAGGGAAAACGTGGCTTTGAAAGCCAAAGTTGCACAACTTGAAGAAGATCTTGTC
>OVBE01002783.1:0-29263 GCA_900406425.1 Iberis pinnata | reverse complement strand
TTAAGAGAATTCATGGATATTTCTTTTTTTGTTAAATATGTTATTTGTGTGTTTTTCCTAAAGAATATGTTAATATTTACATATTAATCATAAAAGTATATGATAGAAATGTGAATAATGGATGGTGTCAAACTTTAGATGTTTTAGTTTTGAGTTATTTAAAATAAGTGATTTATATCTATTGTTATTAAGAAATAGACTTGTATCAAGGTCTAGCCGCCTCCCACAAAATCTCATAGACACATTTATTTAGGCAGCTCCGGAGATGACGTTTCTCGACGCCGGCGGCGTTGCCTTCTTCACCCAGTCTCACACTTCTTCTTCTGCTTAGGCTTCGTTTCAGGGTTCTATATCGTCTCTGTTTCGTCTGAGATTAATGAACTTCTCCGGTGTGCCGTGAGAATCTATCGCCACCACCATGCAAGGAGTTTTTTCCTGATGCTTCTATGTGTCGTTGGCTCCCCTCCTCCTCTACAAGCTCCATCTCTGCTCCCTTGCTCAGCCGAACCCCTGCCTCTTCTTCATCTCCCATCTCACCTCCTCGACGATAATGTTCTCTCTGCTCGTGGTGGTTTTGGCCATCAAGGATTGTCTCATATCCGACCTGAGATCAGGCACAAGGTTTCTTCATCTTCCATGTTTACCGGTGAAATTACGTCATAGCAACAATGATCACTACCAGAAGACATGCCAAAATCTGACCGGAGAAATCGACAGATTTAAATCCGTCGATGAAAGCGACGGAAAATCGGTGGAAAGAGAGACCGTCGATAAAAATTGACGGAAAATCGATGGGAATTTTATCAATGGACAAATCCATCGATTTTCCGTCGATTTCTGTGACAAAACTTGCCCGTTTGAATGTGACCGTTTTTAGCCGTTATCAAACGGCTATATTCGCAAGTATCGACGGAAAATCAGTCGGATTTCTTTCGATATTTTTTTCTATAAATTAAGCACCCCTTCCATTCCCAAATTCACAACTTCACAAACAAACTTATAAGATGTCCACTCCACCTTATTTTCGATCATGGATGGATGATGAACAGATGAATCCCTACACAAATCTTATGAACAAGGAATATGCAAATGGTGTTATAGAGTTCATGGAATTAGCATGTCGACAGCCTCGAGAACCAAACAATCGTAAGTTAAAATGTCCATGCTCTTTATGTCGGAATTCTCGCAATATTAGGATATATCTAGAATGGCAACACTTACATATGAATGGTTTTATGCCAAGTTATAAGATTTGGTATTTACATGCAGAACGACCATATATTGTTGCTAGTAGTAGCGGTAGCGTGCAATTAGCCGATAGGATAGAGGAACCTAGAACGGAATTAGATTTTGGGGCACATACGGTTCAAATGGTTAATAATGTTTATAGGGAGAATATAGAGTCGGCGCAAGTTTCGAATGAAGCACCTAATGTAGAAGCACGACGGTTTTTTGATATGTTAGACGCAGCGAATGAGCCATTATATAGAGGATGTAGAGATGGCCATTCTCCTTTATCATCTGTAAGTAGGTTGATGGGGATAAAGACGGACTATAATTTGCCTGAGGATGCAGTTCACGCAATAGCCAATTTATTGAAGGATATATTGCCAGAGGATAACAATGCTTCGGGTTCATATTACGAGATACAAAAACTTGTTTATTGATTTGGATTGATGTATCAGGTTATAGACGTGTGTATCGACAATTGTATAATTTATTGGAGAAAAGAAGAAAACCGGACAACTTGTCAATATTTCCGCAAACCAAGGTATAAGGATATAGTCGGTAGAGTTTCAGTGCCTTACAAGAGGATGTGGTATATGTCACTAACAGAACAACTAAAGAGATTGTATGAGTATGAGAGAACAGCTGCGCTAATGAGATGGCATGCTGAGCATAGATTTTATGGAGAGAATACACATCCTTCTGATGTCGAAGCTTGGCGTCATTTTCAGTCTACTTATCCAGATTTTGTATGCGAGAGAAGAAATGTGTATCTCAGATTAAGTACAGATAGATTCAGCCGATTCGGGAAGCATGGTAGACAATATTCTCTATGTCCAGTCATCGTGACACCTTACAACTTGCCGCCATCTTTGTGTATGAACCGAGAGTTTCTATTTTTATCTGTTCTTGTGCCTGGGCCAGAGCATCCGAAACGAGCACTTGACATATTTTTGCATCCACTGATACATGAGTTGAACTCGTTATGGGAGTTTGGGAGGAGGTGTATGATTTTTCGCTAAAACAAAATTTTAAGATCTGTGCGGTTCTAATGTGGACGATAAGCAATTTCTATGCGTATGGCATGTTATCGGGATGGAAAACTCACGGGAGACTATCATGTCCATATTGTAACAATGACACCAACTCATTTCAGCTGACGAATGGAAGGAAGACATGTTGGTTTGATTGTCACCGAAGATTTTTGCCCCCAAATCATCCATATCGTCGATCAAATACATTGTTCACAAAGAAGAGGTCCACCAAAAGAATTAGATGGCAATGATCTACTGAAGGGTTGCTAGAATTTGGTGTCGAGATGACAAATGATGCTAATGTTGGTGGGAATGGACATAGCCATTATGAAAGTTACGGAGACAGTCAAAATTGCCATAAGAAAAGCATATTTTGGGAATTGCCTTATTGGGCAACGCATTTGTTGAGGCATAATCTAGATGTCATGCATGTTGAGAAGAACTTCTTCGACAACATTATGAACACCGTGCTTAATGTCAAAGGGAAAACCAAAGACAATTTGAAGTCTAGATTGGATTTGCCGGGCATTTGTTCTCGTCCTCAGGTTCACATCACGAATGATGGGAGATGTCCGATTCCTGCATTTAGATTATCTAAGAATGAAAAGGACAAGTTCTTTCGCTGGATTATTCAGCAGGTCCAATTCCTCGTTGGATAAGCATCTAATCTGCGAAATTGTGTTGATATCGGAGAGGGCAAGTTCATTGGTATGATAAGTCATGGTTGTCACGTGGTGATGCAACGCCTTCTCCCATTTGCTTTTGAGTATCTCCTTCCAATAGATGTTCACGAAGCCATTGCAGGTTTTTATTAATTTATTTTTTTGCAATTTTGTTATATGTTTGAATTATTGATTATTTATAACGATTTCTCAAATTTCAGGATATTAGCCGAAGGACACTTACCGCAGATGGTATTTCCACATTACAGAGGAATATACCGAAGATCCTGTGCAATTTGGAGAAGATTTTCCCATCAATATTCTTCGATGTTATGGAACATCTAACCGTCCACCTTCCTCGTGAAGCATCAATAGGTGGACCGGTTCAATATCGGTGGATGTACCCTATCGAGAGGTATATGTTTCACTTGAAGAAGAAGGTCAAACATCTTAGCAGAGTAGAGGGTTCTATTGTCGCATAGAGCATCAACGAAGAAGCTGCAAATTTTTCAGAATACTATTTTCCAAGAAGTGTTCGTACGAAAAGTCGAAGAACTTCTGGACATGATGACGGTGGAGAACATCCTATGTATCCCGCTTACGTCCCAAGTGTTTTCCGGCAAATTGGACGACTAAGTAGAAAAGAAAAGACTCGCCAACTTACGGAGCAGGAATGGAGACATCTACATACATATATCCCTACTAATTGTGAAGATATGTTAGAGTATAAAAGGTAAATTGGCTTGCAAACATTACTTTTTTTTAGATTGTGGGCTATAAATTTTATATCTTATAACCTTGTAGGATATACTTGGCGATGGTTCGTGGTTACTTTCTGGATAAATCTGAAGCCGAAGTAGATGCTCTTAAACAGGAAGAGTACTACAAGTGGCTACAATATTTTGTAAGTGTAAAATTATATGAAAATTAGTTAAACCATTTAATTTCATATGTTTATAATTAATGTGAATTTTATATAGGTTCGAGAGGAAACAAGTATTGGTCAGAGTATTCCGACATTGTTGATGGAACTTGCGAGAGGTCCCAAAAACATTGTCACGTCATACCCAAGATATTGCACGAGAGGATTCGCTTTCGGGTTCAAGGTTTAGATAGGGGGAGGACAACATTAGACCATGGTATATCGTCTACCTCCGGAGACATTGTTTACTATGGCATCCTTCGAGAGATATTGGAGGTCCGTTACCCAGGGATGTTGAACTTGAGATGTGCGGTCTTCATGTGTGATTAGTATGATCCAACTGATGGTAGAGTTGTCAACGAAAACAAAAAAATTGACGAATTATCGACGTATAGGGCATATCCGTTGATCATCTGTCGATTTTTTTAAACATGTTAAAAAAAAATTTGAAACCCCTAAACCCTAAACCGTAGATATTGTGAAACCAACAAATTATCCACGGAAAATCGACGGATTTTTTAAAATCTTTAAAAAATTCATCGATTTTCCGTCGATTCCGCCAACACAGTCAACATGCAATCCATCGAAAATCCGTCGATTTTCGTCGAAAACTTTACCACGTTTTATTTTCCCAAAATTTTTGGAATCCGTGAAATTTAATTTTTTTCAAAATCGATGACCCGGTCCGTCGATTTTTTTTGCTTATTAAAAAAACCATAAGCTCTTCTTCTCCCCCATTTTCACGCGAACAAGGCGATTTTGGAGGAGAGAAGAGCTTCATAAATCTGATTTTGAGCCAACAATGGGTGAAAGAAACTCCGCGTAAGTTTCCCTAACTCCTATTAAGCTTATTGTGTTGATTTGGTAGCATTTGAACGTTTAGTATAGGGTTTTAGGAATTTTTAAGTTTTTAGAAACTTGAGAGATTTTGGTAAAAATTGATGCTTTTGATGGATTTAGGATTGTTTGGTGGATGTATAATTATTTTGACTGAGTTTGATTTGTTTTGTGGATTGAGAAATTTGATGAATTTAGGAATGCTAGGTTTTTAGAAAGTTTAGGAATTTTGGGAAATTTTGATTTTGTTGATGAATTTAGGAATGTTAGGGTTTTTAGAAAGTTTTAAAATTTAATGAACTTTGTAAACTTTTGATGGATTTAGAAATGTTAGGGTTTTCAGAAAGTTTTTGAGTTTAATGATTTTTGTAAAAATTTTGATAATTTTACAAAATTTGGAATGTTAATTATGATGGAATTTAACAAATTTTGTGTTGTTAGAAAGCTTTTAAGAATTTAAGGGTTTTTTTGTATTTTTTTGTTTTGTGTTTTAAGGGTATTTTAGAAATTTTGTTAATTTTTATGGAATTTTTAAAAAATATAAAATATAAATCATATAAAATATATAAAATATAAATTATATATAAATTGTATAATATTAATATTTAATGTTTAATGTGAAATTTACCATAATTTCAGTAATTACGGTAAATTCTCTTTTTCCATGGGATTGGGACGATTCAACACCAGGGAGATGTTGGAGGGTCTTCCTCGGGACCGGGGTCTTACTTGACGCCTTCCAGCACTCATGTGCCGGAATATGACGTATCTCCCGAGCAGCTACGTCTTGACCATCATCTCCCACAGACGCTTACATTAGATGAGATGTTGGTCAAACCGGGACGTGAACGTTTGCCGTACTTGGATCCAAGTGGTGCGGAGGGGACAACATGGTTTCCGGCTTCAGATAATGGGATCACGAAGTGCATCAAGTCTCTGATGCAATCCATTCTTCGCAAACCGTATGGGAAGTTCACATCCTTTCCTCTGGAGGATAAGGAACTTTGGTTATACTGTTTCGCGGTAAGAAATTTTTTAAATATTAACTTACTTTTAAATTTACTAAGATTAAATCTTTAAATCATGTAGCAACAATTCAACTAGAGTCCTGCCTTGACCCTTGATGTGCGGATGGAGTTCAGGGCTAAAGCGGCGAAGACATACTCTAACCACTTGTACACTTGGAAGGAGGCTTGGAGATCTCCTTGTCCCATTCATAGAGTACTGGGAAAAAGAAGAGACAAAAAAAGTTCGGAGAAGAACTCAAAGAACCGGAAAAGTGACCGGAACGGTAGAGGGATGTCGACTAGCAAAGTTGGTGCTAGGAGTTCGTTCACACGACAGGGTGATCTGGTATGATTTGAAAATTGAGTCGAGTAAATTTTTGGTTTTCATTAATACTATCTAACTTTTATTTCTTGAACAACGGGCTAAGACCGGCCACGAGTCATCACCCCTTGTATTATAGAAGATCTCCACACAAACAAGAAGACGGGACAAGTTTAGGACCCGCTGGCTCAGGAGGTTCTCGACAACTCTAGAAGGCGTATCGATGAGATCAAACAAACTCATGCATCTCAAGGGGAAGGGACGAGATCCCCCTATCGAGGGTATATGATGTAGTTTCCCAAGTAAATAATATTTAAATTTAATTATATATTTTTGCATATTATTGATACTAATAATTGTTTTCTTATTTTAGACTACTAAGAAGTCCAAGGGCCAGACTTACGGGTTCGGGAACATGGCTTCTTATTGCTTCCCAGGATCGGGATCCCGAGGTTCAACGGCTCATTATGAGGAGTCGAGGAGGAAGAACGAGAAGATGGAGAGAATGAAGATAGAAATGGAAGCACAAGCAAAGCAGATAGAGGAGATGAAGGCTGTGCAAGCAGAGCGCGACTTTCAGATGAAGCGTGAGATGGAGGTGATGCGGGCGAAACAAGATAGGATAGACGAGTTCATGAGACGTTTTCCGGGGTAGATTAATATCTTTAACGTTTTGTATAATTACATTTCTAGATTTTTAGAATATTTTGAATTTTTATGAATATTTTAATTTTAATTCTAATTTTATAAATATTCTGAATTTTATTTTATTTCTATTTTTTTTATTTTAAAAAAAAAATTTAAAGAATCCGTCGATAAACCATCAATTTTGTTTTAAAGGATCCGTCGATAATCTGTCGATATTTATCGACGGATATATAAAACTGACCACCTACAATTGACCGACCGTATCCGTCGATAATTCGTCGATTTTGCCCCTTTTTAGACGGAAAATCGACGGATATGCCCGTCGGTTTTTGCATGTTTTCTTGTAGTGGATCTTGGAGCTAAAGTAGCGACTTGTCTTCTCCAAATCTCTCAACGATTTAATCAATGTTTTTCATTGTATTTGTGTTGTTATGCAACAGATTAAAATCTGTTTTATCTTTGTTTTTTTTTTATGCCTGTTTTTAAGACATTTATGTTAAGTTGTTCTTATGTAAGGTTTCTCAAAACATTGAATTATATGAGAAATGTGGTTTGACAATTACCACTGTTAATTTATTATTTTAAATTCAAATTATTTGGTTCAAGTTCTATATAATTAGTACTAAAATTAATCAAAAATGGACTTTGTAATTTTAGTTCTAAAATTTCAAACTTAAAATGATTGAGATTTAAAGCGTATCTTGCAAAATCAAGACCATATTTGAACCCAAGAGAACAATATTAACAAATCTCAATAGTTTTCATTTGATTTGGCATAATTCATTATCGGATCTGGAATTTTAAAGAGACTTTACGGACATATACATTAGTGTTTTAAAATTTAATTTGATTTGGGATCTTTGTTTTAAGAGCTTCGATTTGATATATAATTTGTTATAATTTATGATTAAACTATGATAAATAAAAATGATATAGTTATACCTAATTATACTAGTTGTACCACATGCTATAGTTATATTTATTTTAAAGAAAATTAAATTAGTCCCAATTTGTCACAATTTGACTTTGAAATTGTAGCTCTCAAATCTAAAAATTAAATTTACGGAATTGTAGATTAAATCTTGAAAAACTGATACTATATTTGAACTCAGGAGACCAAAATTAACAAAGCTCAATGGTTTTTATTCGAGTTTTGGATAGTTCATTTTCGGAGCTGAAATTTAAACGAGACTTTACGGATACATAAATTAGTGTTTTGAAATTTTGGGTTTATTTTTTGAATCTACGTTGCGAGAGCTTCGATTTGATATATAATTTGTCAAAGATTATAAAAAATTATCATTTGGTAAACAACAAACTTCAAAGCTTAATAGAAGATGATGGAAGAAGAGATGGTGGAAGGATAAAAAAGTAATTTATTTTTATTTTTTTAAAATATCTAATAATTATAATGAAAGGATAAAACAGAAAGTGAACAATTTCATTAAAAGAAAAAGGGCAAGTTTATTAAAAAGGGAGAAGGTTAAATTTGTTGCCTCGTTAAGGATAATTGAGAATTTGACCCTATGTTTGATTATTCTGTTGTTATCTGCATATTTTACTTGGTTTGTTTTATCATTTGCTATTTGTGTTTTAATTTCGTACTGACTATTTGGAATTCATAGTTCGAGTATTTTATGCAAACTCTTAAAGTAATAATCAGAACTCAGCTGCTTTGTTTAAGTAGAACAACAGACATAGACATAATACAATGAACATAACTCAGTCTTAAATGAAACTAAAGGCAGCCATAACTTTTAACCAGTAGAGGTATGAAAATTGGAGTTCTCGAAACCTCAACTAATTTCATATTGTTTTCTGCTGAAATTAGTCGAGATTTCTACCATTTCAATTGTCGTCCCTCTATGTAGTAGTCGTAAAACCATATGAACGAAATTTCTCACAAAGTACATAACTCAGAAATACACAAAGATAAACAAAGCCTTTAGTACGATAACTGAGCTGTAACGTTCGCATACTAATGTTTCCTCTTTAACTTGTTTACAAATTCGCAAACTCTCTTTTTCGATTTTCCACAAAAAAAAGGACGCATGAAACCTTTTTCGAAGAAAATTTTGATAACCCAATCGAATGATAAATAATAACTCAACCGTTTACATAAATAGTTTGGTGTGTTACGTTTTATCATAATTTAAAGTAGTCTATATATATATATATATTTATTTATTTATTTCTCTGTTTCTCTATTTAGTTGCAAACAACTTCTCAATCTCTCGCTTAATCTATCTCAGGTTTTCCTCTCTTCTCTTCTCCTTTCTCTCATCTTAATCTAACGCTTTCGATATTTCTCACAAACAGCACGCATGCAATCTTATCTTTTAAAATTTTAATTTCGCTCACAAATAGTACGCATGAAATCAGCTTCCCTCCTGCTTATCCTATGCAACCACCAAAGAGGCAGCAAACCTTCAAATGTTTTTTGTAACCTTGGCTGTTATGTTCTGGTATATTGTCCGCAATTTGCTCTCTGCGCTTTTGCTTGTTATACCCCACTATTTTTCTATTGCCTTCTCATTTCTTTTGCGGTTACCAAACAAGTATCTATTGGTAATTGGCGTTATTTGAGTACCACATGAAAGACATCGAAAAGAGGAACTCAGAAGCTCCTGAATGGCTGGAGGAATGAATACAATGTTTGTTCATCTATCTTGTTTTTAATTGTTATGTTGTAAATTAAAGTTAGCTTATAAATGTTCGAAGTTATATTTATGTCTATTGTGTCATACTCCCTCCATTTTTATTTGATTGATATGTTAGAAATTTCACACATAATAAAAAAATCAAATTTTGATTAATATATTTTCTTGATAAATTATACACTTTTCCATATAAATCAACCAATATTAATCAAAGAATTCAATTACTTTCATTTAATACTTATTTAACTTTGTAACTAATTAAAAAAATTGCATAAAAAATTGGGGGGAGTATTACATAGCTACTATGTCATAATAAGAGGCTATAGTTAAACGAGAACTCAGCCGCATAAAAATATTCTAATTCGTAACTCATCCGTTAATAGTAACTCAACCATGGATAGACTAGAACTCAGTCATCGCCGATCCGTAACTCAGTCATATAAAAAAACATTCAAATTCATTAATCAATTTACATCAGACAACTTTACACATCACGACGATGGCGATTTCGGAGAAGACAACGAGTGCTGAGTTACGACTAGGTCAATAGACAGCTTTTTTTTCTTTATGGGACAAGAGTGTTTAAGAAAGGGAAAATTGCCGAAAAAATCCCCAACTTTTCAATTTAGGCCAAAAAATCCCCAACTTTCAAATGTACCAAATAAATCACATATTTTACAAAGAAAAACCAAATAAACTTAAAAACTCTAACTAAAAAAAACGTCAATCAAACCTTTATTCATGTACAGTTTAGTGACTTTTAATATTATTATTTGAATTTCATAAACATATGACTAATTTATGGTTGAGTTCTATTTGAATACGAACCCGGAAATTTTTCATAAACTTTTGGTTTGATTATTTACAAAATTTTCTAAATATTATACGTCTGAGTTATGTTAAATAGCTAATTTAAAGCATCATTATACGTGCCTCGTAAAATCACATTATCCGCGACAAAGAGAAAGAGAGAGTGATTTAATCGTTGCGTCATAGCTGCCTAATATTATGACATAAAAGTATATGACATAATAAGCAAGGGTTTGAGCTCTGAAACGTATTATCCCATCATATATGCGTAGTACTAGTTAGACATCATTTACCTCGGTTATAACAATTACTTGATCTCAACAATTTTGGCTCGTAATATGGAAATTAAAAATAAAGCGGCTCATTTATCACTTCGGAATGCATTAGTTGATCATATATGAGAGCACTTTGGAAATAGCTATGATTAATAATTTTATTTTTATTTTATTTTATAATTTAGCTTTTATGTGTGTTTAATGTTTTGTGTAATTTTGTAACATAATATAATGTTTTGTTAAATAATATTGCTTGTAATATATATAATATGTATGTTTTAGTTACTTATGAAAGTATTAGAACTTTGGTTTAAAATAATTAAATTTACAAGGACTATCTTGCAAAATGCTGATTTTCATAACTTTAATTTTAAGGTTTCTTTTTGGAGCTAAATCTGAAAAAACCTCAAATTTGAGGTTCCTTTTTGGAGATGTCGTAAGTTATGCTTACACGGCTAATATATCTATTATTGTTTATAATTAGGCTAATATATTATTGTTGTCTTACACAGTTATAAACGATACGATTAAGTTATTTTTACTGAATGCCTGAGTTACAAAATTTTAAATTACACGATACAACTGAGTAACAAAGATTATTGTTTACAGGAAGTTGAGTTTTTTTCTTTTTTTTTTGCGTTTTTACTTTTACGACTTAGTTATTTTTCCAGTATGGTTGAGTTATGTTCACAAAATAGCAAAGTTATTATTACAATACATGACTACTACAAGAAGTAAATTAGTAGTAGGAAAACAAGATTGAGTATGACGATTACTCAGATACTACTTTATTGAATAAGAACAACGAATTTACAGCATAACATGAGAGTCACCGCATTGTCACGGATTTATGCCCACATACAGCTGGCATGTATGTTGTTCAATTTCAAAAATCAGGTATGACTTCCACATGAGAGTCACCGCATTATCTCGTATGTGGAACATTAACATCCATATTAGATTCTACACCCCCAGCATACGGGCAGTACTATGATCGGCAATCAAAATCTGTCCTCCCAAAGGTTCAGAACAATCTTTTCCATCAGTCAAAGTAATCTCATGTGCATCTAACCCATCTTTTTCTCTATCATTGTTTCCTTCCAAACCATCCTCCATAGTACGAGATGGACCTCAAAAATCCTAGTTGATGTTCCGCCTCCCTGCTGCATCAAATGAATTTAAGAGATCCATATCTCCACCACATAAAGACGGTTCTCCATCATACATTCGACTAAACAAGCAAGGATCCGATTGTGTGGGGTACTTTGATTTTATCAATTCCGTCATATTGTCGAAGTCATAAATTGAAGAATCCTGGTCAGTCCCCTGCACACCAGAACTGTCCAACTCACCCGCCAGTGTCTGTTTCTTAACTTTATGTCCATCATGGCTACTATCTTCAACAGTCGTTGACCATCTTTTGACGTCTTCAATTCGATTCACCTGTTTCAAAAACTGGACTTCGTCAGACGTACTCTCATACCCTCCATTTGGCGACTCCGCCATTCCCCTTCTTCTATATTTGTTCGTTCTGCAGCTTCCTAAATGATTTTTGAATCGTCCTTTGCCATGGACAAGAATAAATTTGGTCCCTTGTTTTTCTCATCAGTCTAAACATGTCCAGACTTACATTCGATTCTACACTAACTAGAGGCATCTTTGCTTGCGTTAACACTGTCTCTGACTCTGAGCTATCATTCCAGAAAGTTAGGAGCATATTCCCTTCGACCAAGGTACGAAAAGCGGCCTCAACCTTCCTCTTGAAACTTAAAAATGTGTCCTCTGCACTCAAACCCACACATTTAGCAACTATTTATCTAGAGATGGAGAAATGCCACCGTCCACATTCCAAGCAATCCCATTTTCCGACAATGATCATAACTCTCTCCTCCATAGGTGGTAAAAATCTGCCACCAATAAATACTTCTTTCAGTTTGATATTGTCCATATACGGCTCGAACCATAACATTTATTGATAGACGATTAATCAAACAAATAAAATAATTTAAATATGTACCTTACTTATTACCCTCAACTGCCAAGAAAATTTCTTCACTTTGACTACAATAGTGGAGGTTTTACCATCTTTATTTTTGTCACTATATTTATCTAAAGTTAATTAACGCATGAAATCTATTTTTTGTTGCATTAATTAACCTTAAATGCAGGTCAAATCATGTGTTTACGTCAGTTACATTTTTTTTCTTTTCATTTGCATTTTCGCACCAAGACTATAGATTGCGACGAAGCCACGCTCGTCTTTTTGCAACAGCCTTATGCATTCCAGACAACTTAAATGGAGGTCAAATCAATCGGTTGTGTTATTTTTAATGAATGCCTGAGTTACATCAAGTTGATGATGGTTTACTGAAAGCTGGGGTTTTTTCAACTTTACTTTACGACTTAGTTATTTTTCCTAAAAGTCTGAGTTATGTTGAAGGATGATTTATGTTTACTTTTTGACTTAGTTTTCTACATAGTAATAAAATATGGTTGAGTTCTGTTACAATGTTTATGTTACGAGGGAGTAGTAACAATTGTTATTAGTTTGAAACTTCCCAGTACATAAACAAAAAGTTATTATTACAATACATTACTATTACAAGATGTAAATTAGCAGTAGGATAATGAGATTTATAGTCTTAAGTCGAAATTCATTATTCTATTTCAACAAAGAAGAATATCTGTAATCGTCATACTCAATCTCATCAACTAAAGGCCGGGTTTTCCTTTGTGTATGTCTGAGTAAAGTAATCAGGTTAAAATTTTCATCTCTATGATATTGAAAGTGGGTGTTTTCCCAAATATAAAGTGTTTCTGTAGTTCTCAAAAATAATTAGTTTTACCAATATATTGTTTCTTGTTATAAGTGAACTTTTGGCTATAAATTATCATTTACTCATAGTGTATCTTTCACAATGAAAGTCTATCTCTCTCTCTCTAAAATATATATATGCAAACTATTTTACATCATGAGTTCTTCGATTACAACTGCAGAATCCTGTATCACAAGGAGATCACCGACACCCGAATCGAAACATGAGAAGAGAGTCATTCTCAAGCTCATCGATGAGGAGGTATACTTTTTCTTTTTTTAACCTAAATTTATCTAAACAAAATAACATTTAGTCTAATTCTCGTTGCAAAAACTACCACAAAAATGTTTTAGTTCCAAAAGTACCACAAAACTTGAAAAAGCTTTAAAACTTCAAATTTAAACCCTAAAACCTCAAAAGTCAAAACCAAACCCTACCCCCTTCAAAAATAAACCCTAAACTCTATTTAGGGAACCGCTACCCCAAATTTTAAATTTATACCCTTAAAATTTACTTTTTATGTTTGTGCTATTTTTGTAACATTTGAGAGTTTGGTATTTTTGGAACTTGTGGGAGTTTGTGGCAGTTTTGCAATTTAAAACTTCTTTTATGGTGTTTCTAGGAATTCATCATTCTTTCTTTGACTTCTTATTAATTATTACACAATAATATTTCAAAAATGTGAATCAGGGAATCCAAGATATATATAGTTTACGTGTTAATAGACAACTGTAGAAATTGATGGTTCAGTATTGCGAGAAGAAAAACCTATATTATTAATCTGTTTATTTTATGTATGATGGCAACCGTAGAGCACCAAATCAAACTCCTGACTGGGTTTTCTTTCTCTCCTTAAACTTTTTAAAATATTTAGGGATTTTAGCTTATTAATTGAGAAATGAAGGTTTAATTATTTGTGTTGTTTTTGTTATAAAGTTGATGATGGAGGATGGAGACGAAATCTGCATGTTCATGGAGATGACCGGTGGCGGTCGTTGTGTCACCTGAATTTGTATTGCTTATTTTTTTTCATGCGGGAATTTTTTTTTTCAAAGGCAGACTTTAGGATTGTATCGCTGATATTTATTTAAATGCAGACTTATTTTCCTTTACGGCTAGTTATTTAATTTATATTGCAAACTTTTGTTCCCAATATATTGAAAAGTGCAAATACCTAAGTTATTGTTTATCATTCCGATGGGTTATTATTATTGTTTAATAATAAAAGATGGCTAAGTTATTTTTATTGAGTGTCTGAGTTATAAAATTCAAAATATACGAAATGGCTGAGTTCCATCAAGCTGATTATTACTTACTGAAAGCTGGGTTTTTTGTCTTTACTTTTATTACTAACAATTATTTTTTAGTGGCTGAGTTATGTCTACGACTTAGTCCTATTCTTAGACGGTTGAGTTCTGTTTGATTACGAATGAGTTCTGTTTATATATGGTCGGGTTCTGTTTGATAAGGGCTGAGTTAATTTTACAATACAAGACTACATGAACAAGTAAATATGATGATAAAATTCCATATTTAAATAACTAAATTACATCAAGTACTTTAATTGCATGATTACTTCTAAGTGTTCTAAACAACTTTTGTTCTAAACCAGAAATCTCACTTCCCATCTAGTAACTTTCTCTACAAACTGCCAAGATGTGAATTTAGTATCCTATTGGCACTATTAATACAACTCTTGTGCACTACATCAACTTGTATCAATAGTACCACCAACATACTATGTACATTTGACAGAATTTAGAGCTCGTTACTACATGGAAAGTGAGACGCCTGATGGTTTAGAAAAAATATGTTTAAAACACTTAGAAGTTAACTTTAATTTACATTATAACAAATTAAAACAAGCTAGATGAGTATCAGATACCTTCACTTCATGGATGAATTTTTTCTGCTTTATTTTTGATACAAAAATCCGCATGACTTCAAAGGATCCATCAAGTGGTACTCATCAGACTCCATCTTCACAATGATGGAACATTGTGACCCAGAAGAATCAGTGAAACGTAAACGTATCGATTCTCTCCTCTATCCCATTGAAGTGGCTGCGAAAAATAACAAGAAGAAAAAATTAGAAGAAATTGAAACAAATATATAACTGAACATAGAAGTGAAATTACCACTTTGGTGTTTGCTGGTAAATATAGAAACAGAATATGAAATAGAGAGATAATCGTCGCTTAAATTTCACATAACTAAAGATAATTGTGTAGCGTGAAAATGTATCTACCATTCAGAAAAGGTGCATCCAAATAACTTATTTGAATCTCATGCCTACATCAAAAACTATTTTAGCACCTCTTCTAAATGGTAGACACATTTTCACGCTGCACAATTATCCCATCGTACTACAAGAACCACCTTTGGTGGTTGCATAAGATAAGCATACAATATTAAAATAAACATTTGGAGATTAGGTGCCCCTTTGGTGGTTGAATAGGATAAGCAGGAGGGAAGCAGATTGAATGCATGTTGTTTGTGAGCAATATTGAAATAAAAAGAGAGCGATTTCATGCGTACTCTTTGAGAGGAAAATCGGAAGAGAGAGAAAGTGAATTTGTTAAGAAATTAACAGAGCAAACAGAGAAATAAATAGAGAGATAGAGTGAGAACTGTCGCTTCAAAGTCAAATGGCGGAGTTCCCTATATCCCTTTTAATATAAAAATCAAGGAGTCATGATTTTGCGTATTCCTTCCTCTTCTAATTTTTTTACCTCGGTAAAGTAATAAGAGTGGGATTTCAATGTTTTTGTGAAACGACTGAGTAATACGTTTGATTACGGTTCAGTTCAAGTTTTATATATGGTTGAGTTACAGTTTTCCAATAATTTATGGATTATAATTATTTTAATACGATTGAGTTATTGTTAATGTCTGTCTGAGTTATTTTTAGAATTTTAGAATTAACATTACGACTGCGTTATTTTACTAAAGGCTGGGTTTTCCATTGTGTATGTCTAAGTAAAGAAACCAGTTTCAGATTTTCATCCATAGGGGCTTTTCAGAGGGGTTGTTTGACCACTATGTCAAATAATTTGAATATTAATCGAAGCGTCACAATTTTTCGTATTCCTGCCTTTTTAATTTTTTTTACTACGGTAAAGTAATAAGACATCATAGCCTTGTATTATGAAATAATAGCTTCGTAATATTATGACACGGTAGACATCATCTAGGGTTTGACCTCGATATCGTAATATCACAACATAGTTGCGTCAAAATAAAAAGTTTGCCTCGAGTATAAATATTTCCCGATATCAGTGTCCAGTCGTATTATAAACGGTCAATATATGAAACGTATGAGTAACTATTGATAAAGTAAAGCGATTTAACTAGGTCATAACGTATGAGTAACTATTCATAAGTCAGACATACACAAAAGATAAGTCAGTCGTAACGTTCAGTTTAAATTATATAACTTAGAAAAACATTAAAAGGTAATTAGCCGTATCCTTTCTTACTGTATCGTTTATTACTGTCTAAGAAAATAATAATAACCCAGGTCATTTATGAGTACTTTTTGCTAAATGCCTGAGTCTTTCTTAGTTTTCAACTATAATTTTACCTTACGACTGAGTTATAGATTTTAATGTCTGTGTTACGAGTGAGTGATAACAATTATGATTACGAAAAACATAGAGATTGAGTTATAATTAGAATAATATTATATGAAGTAAAAAAATAGTGACTCGGTAAATGAGATTGAGTATGAAGATTACTCAGATACTACATTACTTAATCAGTCAAAGTTGTGAATTTAAAATTTAAACCTTACACGTTCAAATCAAGTGAAATTGTAAGAGTTTTAAAAAAGCTTTGTTGTGAACACTTGCAACTTAACTAGACCAGAACATGCAAGGTCTTAAGTCTGAATTCACAATCTTCGACTGATTCAATAAAGCAATACCTGAGTAATCTACGGTCACGATTTTGCGTATTCCCGCCTCTTGAAAAACTATTTGTTATGAGTGGATTTTCTTATGTCTGAGAGAAATTCTCCAAAGTCCAAGAATACTTGGGATGATAAAGTTCTTCATCAAAAAATATGGTCTCCCATGTAGGAGGAGGTGGAGTAACAATGAGATCAACACTAAACTCACAATGATCTCAATCAAAGATGTATCCATTTTTATGGTCGTTGAATGTATCAAGCAAAAGCACTTTCGGTAATCCCCACATACTTCTTAATATATGGAACTGCTTGATTCAACATATATATATATATACAGATATCAGTATACACTTCATTAAGTGTTGTTGCAAAGAGGCTTGTGCTCTCTATTTCAATATACATTGAAATGTATCCACTGCCATTGTCTTTGTCATTCCCTTTTGATATATGATCAATCTCCTAATAATTTTTATAATCAAAGATTCACAAGATAAGATGACATACCATGCAAAGATGGCACAAACTGAATATAGAATAATACTTACCATACGTATCCACCAGAGGAGAAATGACGAGATTTATACTGGCCATCTTTCTGGTGAACCTTTGGTTGTTGCATAGGATAAGCAACAATACTACATTTAGTATTAGGAGATTTAGTTCCTCCTTGGTGGTTGCGCATGATAAGCAGGACGGAAGCATGACTTGAGTGCCAAGAAGAGAAATAGAGAGGTTTCATGCATACTCTTTGTGAGCCAAAACAAAATAGAACGCGAGAGATTGCATGTATACTACTACTTGTGAGGGAAAACGAGAAAGATTGATGGAGAATTTTTTCATCCCTTTATTTTATCGTCGCGTTGAAGCAAAACAATTTGGATATTAATTACAAATGAGCAAGTGGCCCAATGGTAGTCACATCTGCATCTATTGCATCAACCAGGGTTCGAACCCTGCCTCGGTAACGTAATAAGCATCATTATACGCTTCATAAAATCACATTATCTGCGGCAGAGAGAGAGAGGGGGAGAGAGAGAGAGATAGAGAGAGAGAGAGAGAGAGAGAGAGAGAGAGAGAGAGAGAGAGAGAGAGAGAGAGAATCATCGTGTTGTAACTGCCTAATACTCTGTCATAATGGCTGACATAATATGCATAGGGTTTGACCTCAAAAACGTATTATCCCATCATAGCTGCGTAGTAAGACATCATTTTCCTCGGTTATAACAATTTCTCGATATTGTACGCCTAAGTTATTGTTTATCATTCCGCTGAGTTATTATTATTTTTTATATAAAAAAGATACGGCTAAATTATTTTTATTGAAGATGAATATTACGGCTAAGAGTGGGGATAATGTGAAAGTGATTTATGAATTTGGATTTTTTTTATACGATTGAGTTTTTGATAAAGTGTTTTTGTAGTTTACAAAATTATATTTCTCTTACCAATATACTGTTTCATCTTCTAAGTTATGTTTGAATAAGTCGCAGTTATTGATTAGCCTGTTTTTGTTACGACTTACGAGTGAGTAGTACCAATTATTATATATGAATCTTCCCATTACAAAAACGCTAAGTTAGTATTATAATACATGACTACTGCAAGATAATGAGATTGAGTATGAAGATTACTCAGATATTCATTTATTGAAGGAGAACAAGGAATTGTGACTTAAGACTACAAACCTTACATGCAAACTTGGGGTCAACTTGTAAGTGATAAACAATCAAGTTGTTTAAAAACTTTCAAGTTGGCGCCAAGTGTGCATGTGAGGTTTATAGTCGTAAGTCAAAATCCCTTGTACAGTTTTAACAAAGAGCCTGAGTTATTATTAAATCACATGAATACTATAATAATTAAAAAATTATAGTGACATTGAATATGATAGTTCATTTTTCCGCCCACTATGTCAGTTCGAGCCAGTTGTGGATTTACCGCCTTTTCTTTGTTTTCTCACTCTATGTTATTTTGTTTATGTTTGTCTCTGGGGCTTTCTTGTTTTGGTCACCGGGATTTTATTTTTTCTCGTATTAATGATTGATTGTAAGTGTTACCTTACTTCGGAAAATATATCATAGTACTATTAGGAGATCGTAAAGATCGACCCAAATCAGAAGGTGAAGATTCCAAAATATCAGGAAAATCACGAAGATACGTTAATATCTTAGGTTTGAAAATTTACCTTTATCTCTGTAATGGTGTCCCTTGAAGATAAGGGTTTCTCAAGTAGATTTGGCAATCTTTCCCATTCCAATTCTTCACAAGTCTCAAATGTTATTTGAGTCGGGTTGTTGAAGATTGGTACTTTTGTACAACAGTTGGAGATTTGGTCCCACTTTGGTGGTCGCATAGGATAAGCAGGAGGAAGCATAAGCCTCTTGCCTAGAAAAGTTTAGTTGTAATGGATATATCTGGCATGCGTACTGTTTGTGAGCAAAATCAAAATCAAAAGAGATAGATTGCGTTTTACAAAAAAAAGAGATAGATTGCATGTGTTTGATGACGGATGAGTTCTGTTTATATATGATCGGGTTCTGTTTGATAAGGACTGAGTTAATTTTACAATACATGACTACAATAACAAGTAAGTATGAAGATAAAAGTTGTTCCATATGTAAATAACTTAATTACATCAAGTAATTTAATTTCATGATTACTTGTAAGTGTTCTAAACAACTTTTGTTCTAAACCAGAAATCCCACTTCCCATGTAAAAAACGTGCTCTACATGCTGCCAAGATGTGCATGTAGTATGCTATTGGCACTATTAACACAACTTTTGTGCACTACATCAACTTGTACAATAGTACCACCATCATACTATGCACATTTGACAGCTTTTAGAGCTCGTTACTACATGGAAAGTGAGATATCTGATGGTTTAAAACAAAATTTGTTTAGAACACTTACAAGTTAACTTTAATTTACAGCATAACAAATAAAAACAAGCTAGATGAACAAGAACTATATCAGATCCCTTCACTTCGTGGATGAATGTTTTATGATTTATTGTTGATACAAAAATCCGCATGACTTTAAAGGATCCTTCAAGTGGTATTCAGTAGACTCCATCTTCACAATGATGGAACACTGTGATCCAGAAGAATCAGTGAAACGTAAACTTATCGATTCTCTTCTCTATCCCAATATGGTACAATCCATAAAAATCCTCAGTCTATGTTATTCATAATCATATTTGTTATTACTTGCTCGTAACATATACATTAAAATCCATAAATAAGTCGTAAGGTAAAATGATAGTCGTAAAGTAAGAAAGACTCTAGCGTTTTTGCAAACATTACTCATTCTTATAGTAAGCATAACTCGACCATAAGGTAAGCATAACTCAATCGTTACTCTTTGATTAAACATGACTAAGTCGTAAAGAGGTTTACCTCAGTCATTATATAAAATATTCATAAGTCAGACATACACAAAAGATAAATTTCATAAATTAGACGAACATTTAAAGTAACCTAACCATTTCATTTATTACTGTAGATAAACAATAACTCATCCGTTTCATATATTAACCGTTTATAATACGACTGAGCACTAATATCGAGAAATATTTATACCCGAGGCAAAAAAAAATTTTTGACGCAGCTATGATGTGATATTACGATACCGAGGTCAAACCCTAGATGATATCTACTAGTATGTCATAGTATCACGCTGCTATGATGTAAATATTACGATATCGAGGTCGAACCATAGATGATGTCTATTGTGTCATACTCCTTGCGTTTTTATTTGATTAAATTTCAAACATAATAAGAAAATAATCAATTTTGATTAATACATTTTCTTGACAAAATATACACTTTCCCATATAAATCAACCAATAATAATCAAAGAATTCAAATACTTTCAATTAATACTTATTGAACTTTGTAACTAATTAATAAAAAATGCATAGAATATTGAAAAATTAAATCATTTTAAAACTAAAAAAACAACAATCAAATAAAAACGGAGGGAGTATTACGCATCTATTATCTTAAATGAAAACTCATCGGCATAAAATTAAATCAAATCCGTAACTCATTCGTTAATAGTAACAGAACCGTAGATAAACTAGAACTCAGTCATCGTTAATCCATAACTAATTCGTATCAGAAAAACATTCAAGTTCATAAGTCAGTTTACATTGGACAAGTTTTCACATTATGCCCACTCTTTCTACAATGAGAACATGTGTGTTCTTCCCTTGGACGTTTCTTCTCAATTGCAAATTCTAAACCAGATTTCATCCTTTGTTTTAGGTCTTCCTGGTTGATGACAATTAAAAGGGGGCATGCACGGTTGTTTATCGACGTTTTCTGGAACTTGATGCGCTGAATCAAATGGAATAACCGATTGAGTGTATGATTTATCCAAATCAGCGCTGTGATAGTAATCACCGCACAGGTATATACGACAAACTTTACTTTTCATGGCAGTTGCGATTGCGTGCGTACATGGTAATTTCTAATGTTCGAAACGCTTGCATGTGCACGTTCTCGCAATCAAGTCAAAAACATGCAAAGACTGTCTATATTTAACTGCCATTCGATGCTCATCAATCAATTGTACCGTAAACAGTTTGGCGACATCAACGCGACCCTGTTATTAATTATCAATATTGGAAAAAAAAATTATGGCTTAATTATGATTTTCACATCTGATATATAAACTGTGACAGTTGAGTTATTAATTGTGATGGTTGACTTACTTGTAGTAGTTTCTCGACACCACGAGTAAACGTGGTTTGCTGCGATACAACATCCTCTCTCCATTCAGCAAACCATATGGTCATCATTTCTCGTATCGATTCTAATAGTCGAACAATGCTAAGACCTCTAGCATCCGACAGTGCTCTGTTCATTGATTATGCTATGTTCATAGTCATCAAGTTGTACCTTTCACCCCAGAAATGGACACGCGCCTACAGTCGGACATCAGCTCTTTGGAGGTACCCATGAAGTTCGGATTAATCGCTTGAATCTCCTGGAAAACATCATTAAAATCAGGCAACCTAAAACATATTGCCGCTTGTTTAGATCGAATTGAACGCTGAGTTACATAACATGTATGTTTTCCATCGCAAATACGGACGTAAAATGTCGGGTAAACCCCTTGTCTAGAAGCACCAACTCTCCAGGGAAATCTATGTACCCAACAGTTAACAACTAATATTTTTGTATCAGATATGTCTATATCAAAATCAAATTGATCCCTCAATGCAAGAAGTTTCAGTCGCCTCACCAACTCGGATTTACTCTCGTCTCGTTGCCCTACTGCAAGGTGTAGCGAATCTCCGACCTTAAAGATTTTGGATTCACATTGCACCACCTCATCGACCAGTTATGAGATCTCTTCTTTGGAGGTTGCGTCGTTGAATCTTGGTCTTCTACTGTAGACTCACAGTATGAGATCATCTTCTTTGACCACTTCATCTTCTCCGCATACTTTCTCTTTTTCTCCTTCCACTTTACTATAGCAATCATTGTCATTGGCCTCGAAACAGACACCATCATAACCCTCACTGTAATCATCGCTATTAGATTTAATGTCTAAGGGTTCTCTTTCTGAGCTAAAACTATATTAACTTTTACTCTTATCTCGTGCTCCGTCATTTGGACTAACTTTGCCATCTGTTTTCTCCGTAACTCCACAAAAAGACGTACCGGTTTGATTTTCCATAGGCTTAGAAAACCTTGCAACTATCGAGTATTAGAGACATAAACTGGTGGAGTATCGTGCGCCATTTTTTCCAAAGCTTTATTCGAGAACATGTAGCTCAACTGAATATGATGCCTCGACTCATTCAATCCGTAATCATCTAATACCAACATTTCTACTACTCCGCGTGTTGTTTCCCATATATAAGCAGAACTCTAAATTCTCTATTGTCGGTGTCGAATACATATTTGTTTTTCTTAACCCAGTTACCGGAAACAATAAGTACCCGATGCATAAGCTCTCAGTGTGAGATGAAGAATAAGATGAAGAAGATAGATGGAGAAGTTGATTAGCGAAGAAGAACCGGTAACACTATCTACCATGCAAAAAAAGTTAAACATTCTTTTTCTCAAATTTAACCTTCCACATCATCATCTGCTATGCATGATGACATGGCATGAATGCTGATATTGATGATGACATGGGAAAAAGATAAGTCAACCACAATACCAACACATAACCCAGTCTTAGTAATATCTATATTTCGAGTTTTCTAATGTTGTTTATTTTTCTGTTTCGATCATATATTGTTCTTATTTTTTGTGCTTTTTTCAGATGGCCAGACAAAAGATTGAGTTGGATTTGAGGAGGTTGAAGCGTTATCCTACCTCGCACTTCAGTGTCAGTTAGTCTATCATGTTCTTCAACATATTTATAGTCTAGCAGATACACAAAGTTTAAATTTCATCTCTTCTAGGAAGAAGCTGGACTCTAAAGTATGTTACGGGATGATGAAAATTTTTTTATTTCCATCCCTGTAATTATAACTAATTTGAACATGTTTTCATTTTTTTGGTTTTCATTATCTGCAAGCAAGTATATTCGAAGTACCATAATCACTCAATATAAATATAAATCAGTCCTAAACATTACTCAATCGTAAAAATATATTATTCGTATAGTAAACATAACTCAATCGTCTGGTAATCATTACTCAGCCGTTACATAAACATAACTCATTCGTTAAGCAAAAAAATTACTCAGTCTGTTATACAATACTCCCTCTGTTCCAAAATATAAGGCTTTGTAGATACTATGTTTGTACAGTTATTAGATAACATTTGACTATTATAGTGTTAAGTTGGACGAAAACCCCTTTCGAAACAAAAAGTTAAAATCATCATTTGCCTCTTTCCCTATTCAAAAAATAAAGCTCTACCAACATGTTGGTGTTAGGAAATTTGTTAAAAATATTGTATTGGTACTCTTTACAAAAACTCTAGAAGCGTTTCTCTCCTTCTCCCTCTACGGCGCCTTTGTTTGTGTGATTTTAGATCTACCCCGCCGACAGCCCCACGTCGTCAAAGTCGGTCCCCTCCGTCGTGTTTTCTTCCTGCTTTGTAATTGATGTCTCATCCGGCTGAAGCTCTAGCTTATGGCATGTCCTCGTCCGTCGCGATTGTCCTTTTTCCGGTGGCTCTCCCAGCCTTATCAACTTTTGTTATGTGAGTGCCTAACATAAGCTAGAGCTTTGTTAGCTGCGAGGCCTGGCGAGAAAATAAAAAAAAATTCCAAGGAGAAGCCACGGATGAGACATCAATTACAAAGCAACAATCAAACAAGACGGAGGGGACCAAATTTGACGACGTGGGGCTGTCGGCAGCGCAGATCTAAAATCCCACAAACGAAGGCGGCATACAGGGAGAAGGAGAGAAACGCTTCTAGGGTTTTTGTAAAGAGTACCAATACAATATTTTTAACAAATTTCTTAATACCAACATGTTGGTAGAGCTTTCTTTTTTGAATAGGGAAAGAGGATTCTCATCCTTTAGTTTTCCTAGTACGGTTGTTCTATGACTTCTACTAGAAGACTAGATGGTCCATATTTCGCATGTTTTTAGAGAATCTATTCGTCTTGATGATGGGTTAGCTAATCATTCTTTTTTGTCGTTAGGTTTTCATGTGTTAGATGTTAGTTCGAGTGTTGTTGACTCGGTCTTACATGATGATGGTCAGGACATTGACACTATGAGACAAACTCATATGTGATTATTTTAGGATTTTGATGAGAGTGAAGTGGAGGAAGTCCTTGAGTAGACACAAGTCGATGATCATGATGACTAGGGCTTGGGTAATTAATATACCAAAAAGGATGCTAATATGATGAGTTACGTTTATGTGGTCAAACCCTATGCTTATTATCTAAGCTATTATGTCAGAGTATTAGCCATTTACGAGGCATGTAATGATGCTTCTTGCGTTACCGAGGACAAAAATTTGAAACTGATTACTTTACTCAAACATATAGAAAATACATCCCAGCATTTAGTAATATAACTCAACCGTAACGATAATTTTTAATTTCATAACTCATACATACTGTAAAAGTAACCCAGAAATAAATTAACAATAATTTAGCCGTACTAAAATAATTCTAACTCGTCTGTCAATGGTAAACTGTAACTCAGCCATTTACAAACCATAACTCAGTTGTTTACATTAAGCCCACTCCTTTTTTTCCATACATTATGCCCACTCTTATTACTTTACCGAGGTGAAAATTTTTTGAAGAGGCATGGATACGCAAAATTTATGAGGCGTGTAAGGATGCGGGAATACGAAAAATCATGACTCTAATCTATTTATTTCTCTGTTTCTCTCTTTAATTGCTCCCAACTTCTCAATCTCTCTCTTAATCTATCTCAGGCTTTCTCTCTTCTCTTCCTCTTTCTGTCATCTTAATCTAACGCTTTCGATATTTCTCACAAACAGTTCGCATGCAATCTATCTCTTTCGATTTTGAGTTTTCTCGCAAGCAATACGCATGCAATTCGCTTCTCTCCTGCTTATCCTTTGCAACCACCAAACATGCACCAAATCTTCAAATGCTTATTGTAATATTTACTGCTTATCCAATTCAACCTCCAAATGGTAATTTTGGTTCTAAGTTCTGTTATATTGGATTCAATTTTTCTAATTTCTTTTCTTCCTTTTTTCAGCAACTTCTTTGGGTTAGTGGAAAGTCTCCCTACTTTCCTCTTGAGTATGCATTTGGTTACACCCGGCATAATTTCTGACACAGTTCATGAGGTAGTTCAACAAATTCTCTGTAGCTACCCTTTGGTAGCTACAAAGAATTCGTTGAACTACCTCTTGAAATGTGTCACATCATTATGTTTCCAATATGAATTGATATGGTCTATTCACCTTCTGCTTATCCTTTCAACCACCTAAGGGGCACCTAATCTCTCACTGGTTATTTGGCCCGATGTTACTGATGAAGTCAGTAACTCCCCCGCAAGTGGTTCTCGATCTTGTTTCGAATCCTGATGAATTCATGCGGATTTTTGTTTCAACAACAAAGTAGAAAACATTCATCCATGAAGTGAAGGGATCTGATACAGTTCTTGTTAATCTATCTTGTTTTTATTTGTTATGATGTAAATTAAAGTTAACTTCTAATTGTTCTAAACAACTTTTGTTGTAAACAAGGTGATGAGATTGAGTCTGACGATTACACATGTGCTGAGTTGTTGAAGTAGAACAACAAATTTCTACATAATACTATAAAAATAACTCAGTCGTAATTGAAATTGAAGGCAGCCATAACTTTTAACCACGAAAAAACTCCGTCGTTTAGTAAACATAACTCAGTCGTATTGATAACTTTTTGTAACCATAACCTAGTTGTATAGAGAAAAGAACTAAGTCGTAAACTAACTTATTTGTAACCACAATTCAAGTTCAACATCCTACTTTAGAACCACTAAAGAAGTTCTTACATATTCAAGTTCAACTTACCGCATCTTCAATTTTTTTTAAAAACGTCGGTAAAGTAATAAAAGTGGACATAATGTGATTTATTGATTTAAATGTTTTTGTGACGCGGCTGAGGTATGGATTTACTAATAATTTAATTGGTTTTATGGATGGCTGAGTTCGGGTTTCATTAACGCTGATTTCTGAAAAACTTTTGAATTTTTATAAACCGAAACTAAAAAATTCAATTGGACTAATGGAGTAACATAATAATACATCTTTACACGCCTCATTACTTTCTTTTAATTATTGCTTTTCTCTATCTAAAAATACGCAATCACACCTTTTTCCTAGAAACACATCTTTCTATAATTAATTAATGGAGTAGTATAATATATTGAAAAGTTAAGTTTTAAGTATTGAAATTTGGAAAATATAGATAAAATGGGTTAAAGAGAGGGTGAAATTAACAAAAAAAATCATTACTTTTTTTTAATAAAAATGATATCTAAAACATAACACAGACATAAACATAAAAACCCAGTTGTTTATTTAGATAACTCAGATATCAAAAAAACACATTTACTATTTGTCTTTAAAACACATTAACTTAGATATTAGTCCTGTGTAATACGGATAAGTATTATCACTTCTAGTATGGAGAAATTTTCATAACCGAGGTCAAACTGATAGGATTTGCTTCTAAAAGTCACTAAACTGTACAAAAATAATGGTCTGATTGACGTTTTGCTAGTCCAAACTTTTTAATTTTATTAAATAATAAAGGTTTTTTAAAAAATTGCATTATGATTTCAGTTATCGAGGTAGGAATAACTCAGACCTGCCCTTATCAAGTTATCGACTTAAGGATAACTCAGTCCTTATTACATTCTAGACGTACGAATAACTCAGCCCTTATTACGATACCGAGTAAAAAATAACTCAACCCTTATTACGTTTACCGAATTAAGAATAACTCAGCCCTATAGAATAAAAATATATTAGTTGTGTATTAATCGAAGAGGCACGATTTTTGGTATTCCCGCCTCTTGAATTTTTGGTTGTCCTTGTTAACGTAATAAGACATCATTACATGCCTCATAATAAGGACTTAAGCGTAACTCAGTCCTTATTACATTCCAGACGTACAAATAACTCAGCCCTTATCAAGTTATAGAGTTAAGAATAACTCATAATTGTGTTAATAGAACCAATAGCATACTATATGCACATCTTGGGAAGTGATTATAACTCAGTCGTAAACTAATCATAACTCAGTCGGCAAGTAAAGAACATAACTTAGAAATACAAAAAGATAAACAAGGCCTTTAGTAGGATAACTCATACGTAACGTTCGTTTACTACTGTTTCCTCTTTTAATTTGTTCACATATTCTCATGCGTGCCAAAAATTATGTGACTTTGACGTGACGTGACACTTCATATAACCCAAAACCACACAAAAAACTTTATGCACAAAAACTTCTAAACTTGATCACTTTCCACACCTATGAGATTTTCGTTGCTGTCAAAATGAGGAACCTTGGAAACTTGGAACATCGTAAAGTTTGTTCTAGTCACTCAGAACACTTCATATAACCCAAAATCACAAGAAAAACTATATGCACAAAAACTTCAAAACTTGATCGTTTAGCACACCTATGAGACTTTAGGTTGTTGTCAAATGAGGAACCTTGGAAACTTGGAACATCTTAAAATTTGTTCTAGTCACTAAAAACACTTCATATAACCCAAAATCACAAGTAAAACTATATACAAAAAAACTTTAAAACTTGATCGTTCTGCACAACTATGAGATTTTAGGTTGTTGTCAAAATGAGGAACTCTAGAAACTTGGAACATCTTAAAGTTTGTTCTAGTCACTAAAAACACTTCATATAACCCAAAATCACAAGAAAAACTATATGCACAAAAACTTCAAAACTTGATTGTTCTGCACACCTATGAGATTTTAGGTTGTTGTCAAAATGAGGAACTCTGGAAACTTGGAACATCTTAAAGTTTTNAAAATATAGAACATCTTAAAGTTTGTTCTAGTCACTCAGAACACTTCATATAACCCAAAATCACAAGAAAAACTATATGCACAAAAAGTTCAAAACTTGATCGTTCTGCACACCTATGAGATTTTAGTATGTTGTCAAAATGAGGAACCTTGGAAACTTGGAAGATCTTAAATTTTTTTCTAGTCACTCAAAACACTTCATATAACCCAAAATCACAAGAAAAACTATATGCACAAAAACTTCAAAACTTGATCGTTCTGCACACTTATGAGATTTTAGGTTGTTGTCAGGATGAGGAACCTTGGAAGACCTTAAAGTTTATTCTAGTCACTCAAAACAGTTCATATAACCCAAAATCACAAGAAAAACTATATGCACAAAAAATTCAAAACTTGATCGTTCTACACACCTATGAGATTTTAGGTTGTTGTCAAATTGAGGAACCTTGGAACTTGGAACTTGAAACATCTTAAAGTTTGTTCTAGTCACTCAAAACACTTCATATAACCCAAAACCACAATAAAAACTAGAGAAAATCGCTGAAATACCATAGAAAAGTTTGATAATGACTCGAATACTATACATCTTTCAAAAATTACTAGAGTACTTTCAAAACCCTTGTAAATTAAGATTCACTCCCTTGCTTAGTTTTCTCTTATTTTGGTTAATTTATAATGAACAAATC
>OVBE01002782.1:0-29266 GCA_900406425.1 Iberis pinnata | reverse complement strand
CAGTCAACTATAGTTAGATATTAATTTGGCAAAATCAACATTAATTCAAGTTTTTTTGGATCACGTGATAGTTGGAGGTTTTTTTGGCGTTTTCTAGTAACTTGAGGGTTTTTTCAGCAATTTTCCCTAGAAATCTACAACTACCATCATTAAATAGCTTGTTTTTCCCCACAGCAAAAGAAAGAAAAAAATCAAAATCTAAAATACACGAAAGTAAAAAACAAACTGATTTTCTTGTTTTTCTATTGTGTGTTATTACGATGAAAACAAAAACAATTGGGTAATAGAACAATAAAATAAAATTAATTATAAGAAAATATAAGAGGAAACAATTGTTCTTGTTAATTGTGGACATTACAATATCTGAACAATCATCTCTTAAACTTGCTTTACATGAGCCTCCTCTTTTTTTTTTTTTTTTTGTAAAAGAACATGAGCCTCTTCTTAATTCGTAAGACAATTGTTCTTATTAATTATTTTTAAATAAAAATAAATTAACTAAATAGTTTGTTATGATTCAAAGATTAAAGTGACAAAAAACAAAATAATTAACTTGGGTATATTAATAATGATTTACCATCTTAGAACCTCTAATGAATATTATTTTTACAAAATAAATTATAATTTATGATAAAAAAGAAAAATTTTAAAGTTTCAACATAATATCTTCTATTTAACATAAATGTCATTTTATTATAAGAAAATGCTCATTTACTTCAAGAAAAATGCTCTTTAATTTTAACAAAAATATACTCTATATGTTGGTGTTCTAATCGGCGGCTTCACTTGCTTATGCTCTGGACCAGTCCTGGATGTGATATAAAAAAATACAAAGCCAATTTTTCTTTATATTGCAAGAAGAACCCAAATGTAGAGTCTTTCCATGTCGTCTCTATGAGAAATTCCAAACAAATTGAGGTAAAAAAGATAACATTTTTATACTTGACATCACCCTATTAGTGATAAGTATAAAGTTCTGCATAGTTTTAGTATTCTCTCATTATTTATATCTTCGCAAGTCAGAGCATTGGGTCATAGTATTGAAATTTAGAAGTTTGTGGAAAAAGATTGTTCTGTTGGAAGGAGAAGATTATTGGAATCATGCTCTTCTTGTATTAGGATGGTAGTATATTATATGGCTTGGTGTTTCCTTCTTACTTGTGTGATTGTGAGTTTAGATTTTAGGTCTGAAGAGTTGAATATCACCCTTATATCTGATGAGATCAAAGGAACTTCTTCTGCGCCTTTGATTACAATGAAGGCTGATCTTATAGAATATGGTGGTAAAATAACCGTTTTTGATTATACCAACCTTGAGGACAAGGGTTTTGTAGATTTATGGATATTGGAGGATCGTGGTACAAAGGAATGGTCGAGGGAGTGTCTGGTTTTGCAACCTTGTCAAAGATATTCCCAAATTCCCGCTGCATTCCGGATATCTCGGGTAGAAGTTCATATATTCCAATTGCGTCTTCAGGAAATCTCGGTCAGTTCCGATATTCTCGCTCAGCTTGAACTTTCACGACTTATGACCTCAACATTTTTTCCCCAAAAATCTCGGAGCAGTTACGACTTGAGTTCACATCCACCTGCGTCACATTGAATACTGAGTACTCGGGTGTTCTCTACTATTTTTCAGGTAAAATATATTCTCGATGATCCCTCCTGGATTATTGTGTACTGAGCACGTCGTAATTTTATAAATAAAACGAAATCATGCTAGAGGAATTTTTACATCAACAATTTTATTATAGTGTTAGCATTCTACCATATTAAAAAGAGATAGTTTAAGACTTTAAGGTCTATTATAAAAATATATTTCAGTATACATAGCCCATATTCAAACAGAATTACAAAACTTGACAATGCACTGGTTAGAAAGAGAAAGAAAAAAAAAAAAGACAATGCACTGGAAACCGAGTTATTACGGATATGTCAACTTATGAACCGAGTTATTGCGGATATGTCAACTTGTAATTAGTCAATGTTTATTGACAACCTAAAACAACGACTATTAATTTAAAAAAAAATTGATTATTAAATATTTAACAAATCATATATATCTACATAAACTAACTGAAAGCTGAATGTTAAAATAAATGTCACTTCGAAAAAATGAGTTTTGTTTTGAATTAGATAATTTACATTCAATCAAACAAGGTTATATTTAACTTATACATTATATATTAAGTTTACAAGGTTATTATTGGATCAACTATTTTTTTATTCTATAAACATTTTAATATAATATAAATATTGTTAATAATTGAAATGTTGCTAATATGTTAAATATATAAAATGACTTTTTCAAAGATATTTCAATATTTTAAATATAAAAGTTGTTCTTAGTTAAATGAGAAGATTTTTTTTCAAAGATATCCACCACGTTACCGAACACTTTTTATTTGATAACAACAAGTGACTTATTTGTTTTCTGTATTTCATGTTTATACGCATTAGAAATAAATAAAAAATGTCAACGTGACAACCAATTGATAAGGCAAAGTCAATTAAAAATTGTCAGAATTACAGAAACCAAATGATAAAATTTCAAAATTTGCAACAACTTGACATTCAAAATTAGATATTGTAATGTATCCCATTGGTTCAACTGGAAAAGCCTACTTTTTATTTTTGTGAAGCTAAGAAAAAAATTGAAATTGAAATTAACCATTCATTAAATATTTGGGTGCCTAAATATTTTCTTGGATTCAAAAAATAATAATAATAATAATAATAATAATAATAATAATAATAATAATAATAATAATAATAATAATAATAATAATAATAATAATAATAAATTATTTATTCACATTTAAATTTTTTTAACTTTTGATATAGACCAACATATTACATTTCCGTCAAAATGTAAATAGGTGTAGAGACTTTATTTGGTAGCGATTTTGACAAAAAAACAAAGAAAGCAAAAACAAAATGATAAAGTATTGTTAAGTTACCTTAAAAATAAAATTTAAAATTGTTAAGTATTGTTAAGTTACCTTAAAAATAAAATTTAAAATTTTATTTTGTTATATTATTTTCACATCTACAATAAATAATAGCATTGACTATTGACTAAAGGGATAACATTAAGATATGGACCGTTTTTTATGTAAACGGTTGCAATCTATAAATAAATAAAAATATTAATTTAAAAACAAATTACACGCTTTCCGAAGCAACTAAAGAGATATCAAATCAAATCATTTGTCTATATAATTAGCTCAGATCTCTTATCCTAAAACACACAAGAAAAGAAGATAAAACAGAGTATCAAACAATGTCGATCTTGCTCTGTTTCCTCTGTTTTCTTCCCATTTTCTTACTTTCTCTATCAATCTTCTCAAAAAAGCTCAATCCCTCAAAATGGAATCTTCCTCCAGGTCCCAAGACGCTTCCGATCATCGGAAATTTACATAATCTCAAAGGCTTACCTCACGCATGTTTTCGAAATCTCGCACAAAAATACGGACCAGTGATGCTTCTTCGTTTTGGTTCTGTCCCTGTGGTGGTGATCTCTTCAAAAGAAGCAGCAGAAGAAGCTCTTAAGATCCAAGATCTTCAATGTTGTAGCAGACCAGAGACGGTTGCGACTAGAATGATCTCTTACAACTTTAAAGACATTGGATTCGCTCCTTATGGTGAGGAATGGAAAGCGTTAAGGAAGCTTGTGGTCGTCGAGCTTTTGAACATGAAAAAGTTTCAATCTTTTAGGTATATCAGAGAAGAAGAGAATAACTTGTTTGTCAAGAAATTAACCGAATCGGCTTTAACACAATCTCCAGTGAATCTGAAGAAGACCCTTTTCACGCTTGTAGCTAGTACCGTGTGTAGGTTCGCTTTTGGGCTAAATATCCACAACTGCGAGTTTGTCGATGAGCATAACGTTGCAGATCTAGTTAACAAGTTTGAGTTACTCGTTGAAAGTATTGCCTTCTCTGATTTCTTCCCTGGAATAGGTTGGCTTATCGATCGAATCTCAGGCCAGAACAAGACATTGAACAATGTTTTCTCGGAACTTGATACTTTCTTCCAAAACATCCTCGATGATCATCTTAAACCTGGAAGACAAGTATCAGAGAATCCTGACGTGGTTGATGTAATGGTTGATTTGATGAAGAAGCAAGAGAAAGATGGAGACTCTTTCAAATTAACCAGAGATCATTTCAAAGGAATCATCTCGGTAACACTTCTTCTTAGACCTCAATACTTTGTAAAAACTTGAAGCTCAAGCTAAGTTTCTGTATTTTGTATCAGGACATATTTCTAGCAGGAGTAAACACAAGTGTTGTCACATTGATCTGGGCTATGACAGAGCTTATGCGAAACCCTAGAGTGATGAGGAAAGTGCAAGAAGAGATTCGGACAACACTTGGGGACAATAAAGAGAGAATTACAGAAGATGATGTAAACCAGCTTCAATACTTGAAGCTTGTGGTCAAAGAAACATTTAGGTTACATCCAGCAGCTCCACTTTTGCTTCCTAGAGAGACAATGTCTCAAGTGAAGATCCAAGGCTTTGATATACCTGCAAAATCACAGATGATGATCAACATTTACTCGATTGCTCGCGATCCAAAACTATGGACAAATCCAGATGAGTTTAACCCTGAGAGGTTTCTCAACAGTTCTATAGATTACAGAGGACTGAACTTTGAGTTGTTACCGTTTGGTTCTGGCCGGAGAATATGTCCAGGGATGAATATGGGAATCGCCACGGTTGAACTAGGACTGTTGAATATGCTCTACTTCTTTGATTGGGGTTTGCCTGAAGGGAAGACACTTAAAGACATAAACTTAGAAGAAACTGGATCCATCATTATCAGCAAGAAAGCAACTCTTGAGCTTGTTCCATTTCTTCATAGATAAACTAAGCTTCTTAAATTTATTTTGTATTATAGATCATATAAATAAAAGAGCAACACCTCTGTTACAAAAGCTCAAACACAATGGTTCCTATATAGTTTTTAAGACTCTAAAGATGTGAACTTGTCTTTGTATGTCACATGTTGCAACAAACTAAGCTGTTTGTTTCCTCTGTTTTGTTCCACATTTTTTTTTTCTTTTTCGTTTCAGATCATCGGAATCTTACACAATTTTTATAGATGAAGATTGACACCATGGAATTATAAAACTAAGATGGAGTCAATAATTAAGTTTGTGTGTATAATTGGACATCAATTTACAATGGATCCACTACTGAAATAAAATAAATTAGAATGGTCCCTATTTTTAATCATTGACTTTGTATTATTATCGAAGCTCGACCCATAAGTTGAATCAAGCGGTGGAAACACGCGTTCTCCTAATCCTATAGTTGGCATGTTCTTTTCTGCATATGTTGCATTTTGATGCAAATTGTTTTGTTATTTCAAAATTAGTATTTAAGTATAATAACTGGATATTAAAATTAGTATAATATCTGGATATTAAATTTTAGAATCTAAAAGTTTAAATATTTGAGATGTTGAGATAATATGAGTTTGGATGTAACATTTCGGCATTTCAAAATGTATGTGTAGAAAATAAAAATTCACAGAAGTATTTATGTTACCCAAAATGTGAAAACGCGTTTCTCAATTTACAAATATTTGTTGTGTTCCACATGGGTGCCGGGTATGGACGTTTGTACAGCCTTAGACTCTTTGATAAAAAGGCTCTGAGTTTGGAACAAACGAGTGTTTAGCAATGTTCAATGGAGGAAGGATTGTCTTCTAGCATAATTGAAAGCTGTCCACGAGCTGATTGAGAACGGTTGTACAACAGACATGATAGAGTATGAGACGAAAATTACGAAGGAACTTGAGGAAGTCCTCAAACAAGAGGAGTTATCTTGATTCCAAAAATCACGGGAAAAAATGGTTAGCGCTGGTTGACCGAAATACTAAGTATTTTCACACTTCAACTATTATTCGTCGTAGAAGAAACCACATTGACAGTTTAAAAGATGATGAAGGGAGGTGGATCACTGATAGAACTGATTTGGAAAGGTTATACTATAATAGGCTCTATTCGTTAGAAGATGTGGTTGTAGTATCGGGGACTTTACCGAGAACTGGTTTGAAAGAATTTTGCAACATGAGTTGGCTAAACTGGAAAGAGAGTTTATAGAGGAGAATGTAGTACTCGCGCATAAGAATATGGATAGCTATAAAGTTTCGGATCCTAATGGCTACCAACCAATTTTTTATTAAAAGAATTGGGAGATAGTCGGAGATTGAGTCATAAGGTTTGTGCTTAACTTTTTTCGACAAGATGTTTTACAGGAAGGGATGAATGATGTTCTTGTACTATTGGGAAAAGTGGCGAAACTAGACAAAATTACCCAGTTCAGGCCAATAATTTTGCGCAATATTTTGTTCAAACTGATTACAAAAATGATGGTGATCCGGCGAAAAAGTGTTATTACTAAGCTTATCGGTCCTGCACAATTGTGTTTTATGATATCACTCGGTTTTAACGCTTTATAGTGAGCATTTATGCTTGATATTTAGCATTAACTGAGGTTTTCTCTGAAAATTGGTATGTTTTATAGATTTTTGGGTGTTGTGGACGTTTTAGATGCGAATTGGCAAATGCAGATGCAGAGTCCGACATAAGGGTCATAAGTTTAGCAATGTTTGAAGATGTTCCTGTGGATGGATTGAGCTAAATTTGGATACAAGATAGCTATGTGAGGTAGCTTTCATATGGAGGTGGTTTCAAGTCATTCCATCATACAAATCAAAAGTTGTGGCTATTTTACTGAAGACTGGTCAAGCTGACTCGCAAAAGAAGATCGCGCAGAAAATCCCGTGGAATGCCTGATCGATCTCTGAAGTGCCCGATCGGGCATTTTCTCCTGGAATTCACGAAATAAAGCCCGATCGAGTGCCCGGTCGTTCAAAAAAGTTCCTGGTCGATCTGATGACCCAAGAACTTTTAGAAGATTTCTAAAATTTGCATAATTGGTCCTCAATACTATCTTTTATTCTATTTTGATTTTTCCTTTTTTCTGAGCAATATAAAAACCTCTTAGCTAGGTTTTATTTCAAAAGCTTTATTTTTATTCTTGTTTTACTGAGGGAGAGGAGATTCTGCAACTCTGTATTTAGGAGAAGTTTTCTCTGAACCCTTGTTATATTTCAATATCTATTCCTATTTTTAATTATGAGTTCTTCTTTGATATTGTATTGTTCATGCTTTGCAATGTCTGAGCAGTTCCATAGTTAGGTTTTAGGGTTTCTCGGGAAAACCAGGTTTGAATGTTAGGGTTTATCATAAAGGATTGAATTTGTTAGGTTCTTAGTCTAAACGTGTTCCTAATGCATGAATTAGAGTAGCTAACTAGTTCATTGATATTAGATTGATAAACGCAAAGAGATTTGGTCTAGTCTTGATGAATAAGTGTTCTTCCTTGCGAGAGTATTATCCTGAATGCTTATGAGTAATTGAATATGAACTTTATTGCATGATTGAATTGGTTAGATACAACGAGAGTTTGATTCTAATAATTTGAACATAGGGTTTAATACTCCGAAAGGAGATTATTCTATTTATGTCTTTCTTGTTGAGAACTATTTTCAAAGTAAAATCTTGCATGTTAACTTTGGCTTTTAAACTTAATGATTTATGGATTTCCCTAATGTCTGACGTTTTTATATTATCGTTTACAACCACTTTTATTTTATCGTTTTGATTTCGTTATAACAACTTAATTATTCTATCTTAGTTTGATTTGAAATTAAATTGAATTGTATGCTTTCTGGTCTATGTGGATTCAACCAGTTACTATACTACATTGATCTATTCTCTGCAATGTAGTTTAGAATTTAAATTATGTCTCTATCATTTTATACGTGGAAGATTCGGACTGGACAATGTTGTTATTGTTCAGGAAGCGGTTTATTGTATGAGAAAGAAGAAGGGACGTAAAGGTTGCATGCTCTTGAAGTTAGATTTAGAGAAAGCATATGATCGGATTAAGTGGAAGTTCTTAGAAGAAACACTTATGATAGCAGGATTCTCCGGTAAATGGAGAAATTGGGTTTTACTGTGTGTAAAAAATCCAAAGATGGTGGTGTCGTGGAACGGAGAGAAGACGGAGTCATTTACACCGGCCAGGGATTTACGATATGGTGATCCTTTATCTTCATTTCTATTTGTTATGCGTTGAGAGATTATGTCATCTCATTGATTTGGAAGTGGGGAGAGGCAAGTGAAAACCAATAAAACTCTCTAGAGGAGGTCCATCGTTACAAAACATCTGCTTCGCAAATAATTTGATTTTACGGTGTTTTTGGTTGAAAAACATATTTTCAATGTGTTATGGCGAGAAGATGTGTTTCTATGTTTATGAAGAGACAATGTGTTTCCATATTTACCACGAGAAATATATTTTCATGTTTGTGTGTTTTTTTGGAGGAGAACATAAACAAATTGGCGCATGCGTAGCTGTTAACCTAATATTATATTGACTATTGTTACCATGAGAAATACACGTCTAGAACATTTGAATTTAGTGGATTTCAAATGATTTTAGATAAATGAAGAAAATTCATGTGATTTACTTTTTTAAAATATTGACATCTCACATAAGATAATGAGATATGAAATTTTATATATTTAAGTAAAAAATTCCATTAAAACACCTTTGTATTACTAAATATCCATTACTTACATGTATAATAATGTAACAAACTTGTATGAGTACTATGTTTTAAAATTTCTTTAACAAAAAAAAATCCATTACTTACAATAGTTTCAATAAAAAATGGTTTTCATAATAACTTTTATAATTCTTGTTTAATTAACACTAAATTAACACTAAATTCCATAAAATTATTAGAATTCTTTTATTGAATATCATCAGCCATTTAACGAGTTAGTTAATAGAGTTGACCTCCGTTAAATATCATGTAGTCAATTTGCGATTTTGAAAACTTTATGTATTAAAATAACAATAAGTAATAGCTTATGTATTAAATAGGGAGCCAAATAAGTTCGTGTATTTTTCCGGCAAATGTTCAATAGGTAAGATATTTTTCGGGAATTTTCCCTTTTTTTATGGCGAATAAAACTGCTTTCCAAAAGAATTCGAAAGAACCACGTATGAAAACAGGTTCCTACAACGGAATGAAGAGTGTCGTATTAAAGCTTTATTAGAATGTTAAAAAAAAGTAGAAAAAGAAATAATAACTCTATTTCATTGATGTTGATTACAAAACTATATATGAATTTATATACCTAGATGACTTAATTACCTAAGTTTGGATTATTGATCTAATATATCGAGGTGGATATTTAAACTGAAGATGATTAGAAAACAATTAAAAAAAGTCTACTATAAAAACAAGTTTCGATCAAATTTATGTAAACACAAAAAAGCGAACCACCTCCCCAAAAAGACTGACTACGAAAAAACGACAATATAAGTAAAACAAACCTACCAAGCCACAATTCCAACACCGAGACCCAAATCAGAGCCTTTGAAACACAACAAGAGCTGCTTGCTAACTCCTAAAACCACTTAATGAGCAGACCGAATCAACCTCTGATGTCAACGATATGATTACAAGATTATATCAATCATCATAATGTTGTATATATATTCTTAACGAAACTACATTTTAAATTATCTCTGTACAAAATATATATATATATATATATATATACCAACTCATGTATTGTCAAAGGAATAAGAATAATCATGTTTACATAGTATCAGAATAGGCATAATAACCTAAAAAAAATTTTCCCTTCGCAGCTGTCACAGCCGTCACAGCCTTTCTCTTCAAACTCGCTACATCATTCAACATGGCTAACTCTGCCGAAGTTGTTGCTAGAAACCAAGACACTCTCCTCAACATTAACATGTCCAACGTCATGAAACTCACTTCCAGCAACTACGTCATATGGAGTCTACAAATTTATGCTCTTGTTGACGAATATGCCCTTGTCCATCACCTAGATGGTTCCACTGCTCCGCCATCTGCGACAATCACCACAAATAATGTGAAAACTCCAAATTCAGCCTATAATAATTGGACAAGACAGGACAAGCTTATTTAACAGTGGTCTCACCAGCACTATTCTTCCTCTGTCCAACCAACAGTCTATCGCGCTAAGACAGCAGCCGACATATGGCGCATCCTTCACTGCACCTATGCCAAACCTATCAGAGGTCACTTCAAACAAATCAAATTGCATCTCAAAAATTTCACAAAAGGTACGCATACAATTGATAAGTACCTTCAAGCAATCACCACTAAATTTGACCATCTTGCACTTCTGGGAAAACCGATTGATCTTGAAGACCAACTTGATCATGTCTAAAACAGATTTCCAAAGGATTACAAGAATGTTGTAGACCAACTTGAAGGTCGGGACACTTCGCCTTCCCTTACAGAGGTTCATGAAAAGCTCATCAATCATGAAGCCAAGCTTTTCACTGAGAAAAACACAACTTTACAACTGAAGTCACTGCGAATCTCACCACTCATCGATCACGACAAACACATTCCAGAAACAATCATCTTTCACAACAGCCTTGGAACAAAAATCAACAACAGCAACATCAGCAACACTATCTCAACACATGCAGTGACACTCAAATGTGTTGTGGTTACCAAGGAAAATGCCAGCTTTGTGGGATCTAAGAACATAGCGCCAAGCGTTGTAACCAGCTCCTTCAGTCTCAGCATCAACCAACTCCCTGGCAGCCTCGTGCTCACCTAGCAGTAGGATCTACATCATCTACCTCTCCTTGGCTTGTTGACAGTGGCGCAACTCATCATTTCACCAATGATCTTGACAACTTGGCACTTCATCAACCCTACAATGGTAAAGACGATGTCCTCATTGGTGATGGTTCCGGTTTCCCTATCACTCACTCTAGCTCTCTTACTATTCCTACTAAAACAACCTCACTCACCTTAGACAATGTCCTATGCGTTCCATCAATTAAAAAGAACTTTATTTATGTTTATTGATTGTGCAATGCTAACAATGTTTCGGTTGAATTCTTTCCCAAATCTTTTTCAGGTGAAGGACATTCCCTCAGGAACATGGTTGCTCCAAAGCAAGACCAGCAGTGAACTGTATGAATGGCCCAACACTCCTAACCCGCTTGTCTTCTTTTCATCTATAAAATCAAAAGTGAGACATGAGGATTGGCACAACATACTTGGGCATCCATCTCTATCTATACTTCAAACTATTTTATCTAAATTTTCTCTTCATGTGTTGCACTCTAATAACACAAACAGTCCTTGTATTGATTGTTCCATTAATAAGTCACAAACTCCCTTTTCATACCAACTCTATCATCTATAATCGTCCACTAGAATACCTATTTACCGAACTTTGGACCTCACCCATTCTATCCACCAAAAACTACAAATATTACCTCATTCTAGTTGACCATTACACCCGCTATACCTGGTTTTATCCCCCTTAAACAAAATTTCAAGTCAAATCAACCTTCATCACTTTTAAAGCCCTTGTTGAAAACAAATTCAATACCAAGATCGACACATTGTACTCGGACAACGACGGTGAATACGTAGCTTTAAAGCAGTTTCTGTATGAGATCGGCATCACACACCTCACAAATCCACCACACACACTGGAACACAATGGCATCTCCGTACGCAAGCACCGTCACATAGTAGAGACAGGCTTGACTCTGTTAACTCATGCTCGTATGTCCACCACTTTCTGGCCATATGCGCTATCTACGACAATTTATCTCATAAACAGGCTTCCCACACCAACTCTCCACATGACTTCACAATATGAGAAGCTATTCAATGTCGTTCCCAACTACACTAAACTCTAAATCTTTGGATGCATGTGCTTTATATGGCTTCGACCTTACGCTCACCACAATCTTGATCATCGATCAATTCTGTGTGTCTTTCTCAACTACTTGCTCACCCAAAGCGCCTACTTATGCCTTCACCAACTTACTGGTCGGATCCACAGCTCTCGTCATGTAGTCTTTGCTGAGACCACTTATCATCTCCGTAATTTGTTGCCACAATCTCCTGTCACTGAAGCCCAACCTCCACATTCACCTCAACATTCCCATTACAAAATCCTAATCCACCTCCACCAATACAGCCGCTGGACTTGCCTGTAGCAACTGGGTCTTCGGGGATTCGTTATTCACCGCAAGCTTCATCATCGGAAATGGATTCTCCGACATTGCCATCGCACAATCAGGTAAGTCTCTCACACCCAACAGACACTCATACTCAAGCACAAACTCAACTTGAAGCCCAAACACATCACCGAACTCAACAGGCCCAAAACTCTTTACCATCAACTATCACAGGCCCACTACCACACTTACCCGAGCCCAGCAATCCACCACCACCAACACTTTCATAAGCATCCTCTATTCCTCCAATCACTGTTCCTGTCGACAACCATCATCCCATGACCACCCGCCGGAAAAACAAAATCCATAAACCCAACCCTAAATACAATCCCCTAGCCACCCTACCCTCAACCCTACCATTGGAACCCACCACTGTTGCGCAAGCTCTCAAAGACCAGAGATGGAAAGCCACCATGTCTGCCAAAATTAACGCCTTTGCCACCAATCAGACACTGGAACTTGTACCGCATAAACCACACTTCAATGTGGTCGGCTGTAAGTGGCTATTTCGCTATAAATTCTCCTCTGATGGTTCTCTTAACAGGTGTAAAGCTCAGATGGTAGCGAAAGGGTTCACACAACGTTTTAAACATGATTACACTGAAACGTTCAGTCCAGTTATAAAAGCAACAATGATCCGTCTAGTTTTGGACATCGCGGTAACCAGATCATGGAAAATCAAATAGCTTGACGTGAACAACGCCTTCCTTCAAGGCACGCTTGTTGATGAAGTCTACATGGAACAACCTCCTGGCTACATAGACACGGATCATCCTCATCATGTTTGTAGTCTTTGTAAAGATATTTACGGTTTAAAACAAGCACCGCGTGCCTGGTACAGTGAATTATGGCAATTTCTCATCTCCTTTGGCTTCAAAAATTCACTCTCCAACACTTCTATGTTCGTGTTAAAAGTTGACCAGCATCTTATCTACGTTCTCGTGTACGTCGATGATACTTTAATCACTAGAAACAACAACCGGCTACTCAATCAAACTCTCAATGCTCTCGGTGATAGATTCTCAATCAAGGAACATGAAGATCTCAACTATTTTTTGGTTATTGAAGCAAAGGCAACATCCCAAGGTCTTCATCTCTGCCAATCAAACTACATTGTTGATTTGCTCTGAAAATACAAGATGTTTTAATCAAAACCAGTGAGCACACTGATGGTTGCCTCCCCCAAACTGAAGCTAAATTCTGGTCAACCCATCTAAAATCCAACAAAATATCGACAATTGGTCGGGAGCCTGCAATACCTTGCATTCACAAGACTTGATATTGCGTTTCTGATAAATCGTCTCTCCCAATTCATGCACCGCCCAACCGACGACCATTGGCAAGCTGCCAAACGTATACTCCGGTATCTAGCAGCAACACCAACTCATGACATTCTCTACTCCAACAACAACAAGCATGTCCTACATGCTTATTCGGACGCCGACTAGGCTGGCGATTCTAATTACTACATCTCAACCAACGCCTACATCGTCTATCTAGGCTGGCACCCAATCTCCTAGATGTCCAAGAAGCAGCGAAGCGTTGCTCGTTCCAGCACTAAAGCCGAATACAGAGGGATTGCGTACGCCACCGCAGAACTACGTTGGATATGTAACATTCTGTCCGAATTTCATCTCCCAATCCTGCATACACCCCTTGTTTATTGCGATAATGTCGGCGCTACGTTCCTATGTGCTAATCTCGTTTTTCACTCAAGGATGAAACACATTGCGTTAGACTACCACTTCATCTGGGGCCAAATACAAAGTCGAATGCTACATGTGGCTCATGTAAACACCAAGGATCAACTCGCCGATGCACTCACCAAGCCACTTCACCAGACTCGATTCACCAAATTACGTAACAAGATTGGAGTTCTCAAGCTCCCTCCATCTTGCGGGGCCGTGTCAAAGATATGATTACAATATTATATCAATCATCATAGTGTCGTATATATCTTCTTAAGAAAACTACCTTTTACATTATCTTTGTACAGCATATATATATATATACCAACTCATGTATTATCAAAGGAATAAAATTAATCATGTTTACATCCGCGACCTAAAGAACAAAGCAGAATCAACACAGCTGACCATAACCACAAGAGCTTAAGACCACAACTATAAGAATCCACTACCAAAATCACGAACTCGAAAGTTTGAGAAAATAAAAACCCAAAAGATGAGCTAAAGGAAAAGAAAAAACATAAGGAAAACGAAAAGAAAAAAAAATGATGCCGACCTAGAAGTTATCCTCGGCTAGAAACAAGAGAAAAAGGTTTAGAATTTGCTACATATTCTTCTTCTTGTCACCTGTCCTTTTTTAAAAAATATAACTAATAGTTTATCTATGATCTATCAACGTTGTTTATTCCAGATTCTAAAAAATGGTTTTTTATATATAAATAAAAATTAAGAAATTAAACATACCAAGATTATATGTATGTTAGGAATTTTGGGGTCTAATTATCTGTCTTGGTTACCACAATCACTTTGTAATTGAACATTTTAATGCAAAATATATTTTTTAATTGTTTTTCTCCCCATGGTTTTACAAGTTGTAAATAATAACTATGGGAGAAAGTCAACGTGACAAAAAAAAACCGGTAAACAGATAGTAACATATGACCAAAAAGGCAAAAACTTGATGGTACAAGGAACACGTACGTACATACTCAAAGGAGGAGAAGAAGTTTCAAATCTCACAAGCACACGTACGTACATACTGTTGTTGTGATGACACTTTTTCATCTGACTTTTTAGATTGCCTCTTTTAGTTGACCTCTCCAAGGAACAATTAATGTTTGCGTTCGCTGACTTTTGTTTTCTGAATACACTTCTTGATTCACATTTTGTAGTAGTTTCTATTCTGGTCTGTTTTTATTAAATATAAGATGGAAAATATGGTTAGGAGAAGACAAAAGCAACAACAACAACAAAAAAACCGTTGAAACTATATTGAATTTTTTTCCAAAATCCTTCCACTAAAAAACATAAATGTACTTTTAGATCATTTTAAGTGAATTAAAAAAGTTAATGTTATCTATTTTAAAATTTTTATATAATTTTATTTATAATAATTTGAATATTGTGTTTTTTAATTAAAATACTTCTGTAAAACATCATAAAATCGCTAAAAATATAAATATTTGTAATAAAAGTGGATTTGGTAATACGTTTTTTAAATCACTTATCTAATAACCCTAAATTTGATATATTTTAAAAATAATATTAGATTTGTCATTTTTTGTACAAATCATCCAAAATTTCATACTCAATACACCATAAAATTATTAGAAACCCACAACTTAAAATTTTCTAATAAAAATGAATTTGATAATTCATATTATCCAATAACCCTCGTACTATAAGATTTCTAATAACATGTTTTAACGTGAATTTTACCATAAACTAACATTTTCTATAAACTAATAAATCATCACTAGTACTTTTACCTATCCAAATAATTTCTCAGTTTGGGTTTTAAAAGTTTCAATATGAGAAAGATATGGAATCCAACTGTATGTATACGAGTTTAACTCATGAGAATAAAAAAATCATTAGATAATCTTGCATATTATAGATTGATTTATTACCTTTTAAAGTATTTTATTTCACATCTGCAATAAACTAAATTATTATTGACCATCCAGAAGAAAGGATTAATTCAAAACAAAGGATTAATCAAAACAAAGAACATCGAAATACTTATCCATCAAATCATTGTTCTAATATAAAATTTTATTCAACATAAAAAATTGTATATTGTGTTTTTAATCATAAAAGTATGAAAAATGTCTAAATAAAGCAGCAGAGTTTTCCAAAATAACTTGTCTATATAAATCCGCTCAGCTCGCTTATCCCAAACACATACGAAAGAAGAAGAAAAAAACAGAACAACAAACAATGTCAATCTTGCTCTGTTTCCTCTGTTTTCTACCCATTTTCTTACTATCTCTATTAATCTTCTCAAAAAAGCTCAATCTTTCAAAATGGAATCTTCCTCCAGGTCCCAAGACACTTCCGGTCATCGGAAACTTACACAACCTCAAAGGGTTATCTCACACATGTTTTCTAAATCTCTCACAAAAGTATGGACCAGTGATGTTTCTCCGTTTCGGTTCAGTCCCTGTAGTAGTGATCTCTTCAAAAGAGGCAGCAGAAGAAGCTCTTAAGACCCAAGATCTTCAATGTTGCAGCAGACCAGACACGGTCGCGACCAGAATGCTCTCTTACAACTTCAAAGACATCGGATTCGCTCCTTATGGCGAAGAATGGAAAGCATTAAGGAAGCTCGTGGTCGTTGAGCTCTTGAACACCAAAAAGTTTAAGTCTTTTAGGTATATCAGAGAGGAAGAGAATGACTTGTTTGTCAAGAAACTAACCGAATCGGCTTTAACACAATCCCCAGTGAATCTGAAGAGGACCCTTTTCACGCTCGTCGCTAGTACTGTGTGTAGGTTTGCCTTCGGGATAAATATACACAACTGTGAGTTCATCGACGAGAACAATGCCGAGGATCTAGTTCACAAGTTTGAGTTACTCACTGAAAGTATTGCCTTCTCTGATTTCTTCCCTAGAGTAGGCTGGCTTATCGACCGGATCTCGGGCAAGAACAGGACACTGAACAATGTTTTCTCAGAACTCGATACTTTCTTTCAGAACATTCTCGATGATCATCTTAAGCCTGGAAGAAGAGTATCAGAGAACCCTGACGTGGTTGATATAATGGTTAATCTGATGAAGAAGCAAGAGAAAGATGGAGAATCTTTCAAGCTAACCACAGATCATTTCAAAGGATTCATCTCGGTAAAACTTCTTAAACCACAATACTTTGTAAGAACTTGAAGCTCAAGCTAAGCTTCTGTGTTTTGTATCAGGACGTATTTCTTGCAGGAGTAAACACAAGTGTCGTCACATTGATCTGGGCCATGACAGAGCTGATTCGAAACCCTAGAGTGATGAGGAAAGTGCAAGAAGAGATTCGGAGAGTACTTGGTGACAAGGAGAAAATCACAGAAGATGATCTTAGCCAGCTTCACTACTTGAAACTTGTGGTAAAAGAAACATTTAGGTTACATCCAGCAGCTCCACTTTTGCTACCAAGAGAGACGATGTCTCAAGTCAAGATCCAAGGCTTTGATATACCTGCAAAATCCCAGATTATGATCAATGTTTACGCAATAGCACGCGATCCAAAACTGTGGGAAAACCCAGATGAGTTTAACCCTGACAGGTTTCTCAATAGTTCCATAGATTACAAAGGACTGGATTTTGAGCTGTTACCGTTTGGTTCTGGCCGGAGAATATGTCCAGGGATGAATATGGGAATCGCCAACGTCGAATTAGGACTGTTGAATTTGCTCTACTTCTTTGATTGGGGATTACCTGAAGGGAAGACTTTAAAAGACATGGACTTGGAAGAAACCGGATCAATCATTATCAGCAAGAAAGCAACTCTTGAGCTTGTTCCATTTCTGCATAAATGATCATGATAGATAAACTCAGCTTCTTAAATTTGATTTCTGCATTTTTTTGTAATATATTAAGATCATTAAATAAAGGAGTGACAGTGTAAAAAAGATAGAGATGAGTTTCTCTTAACCAATCAATAATAATAGTCTCTGTAATAATTCCTCTGGTAATGATGATTGTTGCTCTGCTGATCTACTTCAGCAGTAAGCTCTGCAGACAAAGTATTCGTCTTCAAACAACTTCCTTCATGTTCTTTAAGATACATCTGCTCATCTAAATACGTCGCGATATGGGTTATGATCGCTTGTAGATTTGAAGTGTCCTTTTTTGCCCTTAATTTCGGCAACAAATGCTCTCTGACAACATTCAAAACTTTCCTGAACTGAGCTTTGTAATCACCAGGGCCGGTCCTGAAGGAAAGCTGGAGAAGCAAAGGATTCAGTCGCATAATTTATATAAATTTTATGGATATCAAAAATCATTTATCATATGTAGCAAAACTGGTTAAGCGTGCCTCTATGATCACAGATATAGATTATCACAGGTAAAACGTTTCCCTGCTGTACAGATTTGAGTATGATCTTCTTCATCTTCTGATAAATGCAATACAAATCCTCCTCTACTATTGTTCCATTCCATTCTTTTAACAAACCAATGCAAATAAAAAAAAACGTTATATACTTTCTAAATCTCAACTAAATCAATCAACCAAAAGAGTTGTAAGGTACATTCATATCGATCCTAATGGCTAAATCAATGACAGTAAACAGAAATCATAAGACAGAGAGATGCACCGTAAAGTTGTCTTAGTGAATGGCTGAGGAATACAGTAATGTAAGTTCTTTGGTGTTTTGATAACTACTCCTCTCTGATCACGGTGTTTTATCTCACCGGAAGGTGCTGATCATCGCCGTCGATACAGTTGTAGCGGAATGAAGACTCGGCGTTTTCCTCACGCAACCATGAACCTTTCTCCAAGTTAAACCACTATCTATTGGGCTTAAATTCTTCTTCGGCCTATATAATCGTATATGGGCCAGCCCAAAAGACAATAAGAATAAGAAGCCCTGTTTTTTTAAAAAAAAAGTTTTTCATGTTAATAATCGTTGGTTGTTTTTATTGATAGAGCTTCTTTCACCGGATCATTACTTATACTCTACTTGAGAATACAGTTTCTTTTCAGATAAAATTCATTTTTCTTTGGTGTTAAGAAACTTTGTCTTTTTCTGTTTTAAAACAAAAATACAAGTTTAGGAAATCTTGTGTTTAAGATAATAACACAAAAGTAGTATCTATTTGGGCGTAAGTTACTCTTACATAGTAGTTACTTCCAAGTTATATATTATAATAATAATAATTATTAATAACATTTTTTCTTCTAAATATGTGAATTTCATTTAAATGAAGAAAGGTAATACAAAGAAGATTACCTATTTTTGGTGTATCCTTAGCAAAAACGAAATAAAAACAAAGATACACCTAATATATATTCTACTTCAAAGTTGTTAATACAATCATAGTTACATTAGTTTGCTTTTCCTCTACTTTTTTTAGCAGTGATCAAATTATGCAACTCTTTATCAAGCTGCTTAAATAAGACATGCGGTTGAATATATATAGATTTGCGGTACAAAATATCCCTTTGACACCAAACTCAATAGATAACTCGTTGGAAGACAATTTTCCTAAGAAGTAGGGTTGGGAGTAAAAACCAAACCGAATTTACCGAACCGAACCGAAACTTTTTGAACCGAATCGAATCGAATTACGTTTCAATAACCGAACGGCACAAAAAAATTTCAGTTTCGGGTAACCGAACCGATAAATCAAAAATAACCGAATAAACAAAAAACGAACCGAAAAAACCAGAAAAACGGAAAAAATAACCAAAACTTAACCGAAAATTAATCGAATAAACCGAACATCAAAACAAAAAACCGAACCGAATAAACCAATTTCGAACCGAACAGAACTGAAATTTTATTCGGTTCAATTCGGCACAAAATCCAAAAATCGAAAAAATCGAAAACCAAAAAATCGACCCGAATCGAACCGATTAAACCGAATTCCCAGCCCTACTAAGAAGAGATGGAGCCGACTTTGATGACTAGCGTAGCCACGAGAGGAGCTCACTCCAATTGTTGAAACTTGTAACATTTAATCAAAGTCTACTAAAGATCAATAGCCAAATCGTGAAAGAGGATGAGTAGAGCAAGAATAAATGGTCCATGGATTCTGCAGAAGCAGAACAAAGAATGCAATTGTCAAATAAGGCAGTTCCCCCCTAAGAAAATAATATGTCTTTTGTTGGTAGCCTGTTCAGATTCGCAAGCTATGCGATGAATCAGTGCATCGAGATTTCCCTCTGAACCATATCAAAATTGACCAAGACTGGGGGAGTCCTCTTAGACACAAGAAGTCCTAAGTTAGAGAGGATGAGAATCCTTGGCAAGGATGGTTATTACTCACCCATTCAAACTTATTTTGCTCAAATGAAGTTGAAGGTAAAGCTAGTGGTCAAAAAGGCATAAAACGGTACTGCTTAAGTTGATCTAGCAGGAAGTAAAGTACCCGCTTAATTATAAGCAGCTGCCACTTTGGATGAGATATTAATGTGGAGGTTCCTTGTCCCAGCCTCACCAAACATAGCTAACAAGGGCCTTTGGTTTGTCATGTGGTCATGCCAAAATAATATATCATGTCCATTCTCGAGTCAGGCCCTAATGAAGTAACGGGCAAGCGATCTTAGGTAAACAATACTCTTCCATGTCCATGATCAGATGTTGAAGGAAATAATTCCCATTGAGACTTTGACTTTACGTGATAGAGGTGATGCCATTTGGACCACAAAGAGTTCATGTTATTGAACATAACCAGATTGATCGCAAAGTGAGAGAAAATTTCCAGACTGTAAGTCTTTTCAACCTTAAACCTCCTTATATTTTAGGCAGACACACCTGAGCCCAAGAAACCTTTGACCCTTTACATGCATCAATATTCCCATGCCAGAGAAATATGAAACATAGACTTTCCAATTTCTTAACGCATCCAATAGGAAATAAAAATGAAGAGAGCAAGAAGTTTATATTTCAATATAGAAATGACGATAACAATTGAAATCTACCCATGTATGATAGACTTTTAACGGCCGAAGAGCTGAATCTACTTTTCAGTTTATCTAGCAGTTCATAATCTCTAATATTTAACTTTCTTGATATTAAAGGGAGACCCAAATACCAAATGGGTAGTGAATCGAGGGGAAAACCATATCTCAACAAGGTTTCAGTTTCATTGTGATTCACTCCCGCGAGGAATAGATTAGTCTTTTCTTTATTTTCACATACGCCGAACCATGATGCAAAATATTCTAACGCTTCCGAGATTCCATTCAATGAGTCACTACGTCCGTCAAAAAACACCATAACATCATCCGAAAACATTATATGTGATAGTTCTAAGTTTTTTTGTCTTTGGGTGATATCCAATAAGTCCCTGCCTGTAACGGAAAAAGAGCAGGTTAGAGAAAACTTCCATGGAGAGAACAAAGAGATAAGGGGAAAGAGGATCTCCTTGTATTAACCCCCAACTACTCTTGAAGAAGCCCTTTGTCTGCCCGTTGATTGAGATAGAAAATTGATAGTAGGATTTTTTAGTCTTAGACTACTTCAATTCCCTACTACAATATCGTTGTCATTGTAGCATATAGGGTGTCAATCCAAATGGGTGATGTTATTAACCACTCTAGATATGATCAGAACTATTATTTCAAGCCAAACAAGAAAATGGGTTTTACTAACAATTCCTAAACGAAAGGAAAAAACTGGAAATAAAACAAAACATAAAAGCTATCATGCATAAACGAAAACTAAGGAGTAAACAACAAGTATTCTAAAAACAAGGAAAAAGATGGTACTAGAAATGTAATAAAAGAAAACAGTTCTTCAGGATAGGGATAATTGATTAGCGATCCTCTTTGATATACCTAGGTACCTAACATACCTCAAACAAGAGTTATCCCTAGACAACAGATTCATAAACAACCAAATTCAATCTCTTGATAGATGATCCTAAACTAAGAAATATCTAGACCTAACTCTCGTTCACGGAACACTACCTAGCAGGCATGAAGAGACAATCTGTTAAAGCCAATAAACATCCTAGACAACCAATCTCTTGGGCTAGGAATGTAAATCTCTAAAATTACCTTGTTCAGACATTTCATCGAACACCTTCTAGGTGCGGAAATGCCTAAGTTCAAATTTCAGTCGGTTAGAGGGAAATACGCATTAAAACACATTGAAACAGAAGGGATCTATGAAAAATCAAGCTTAGACACCTAGGAGAAACAAGGGTTCAACACAAATCTACCACATCCTTAGAAACTTAGGAAACTACTCACTACACATGGTAACTAAGAAATTAGAAAACTCATAAAACAAAATTACTAAACAAATTATCTGGATCAAAAGTCAAACTCTTAATAATAGTAAGAACAACAAAATCAGAAATCCAGAATATGATGATTAAAAGCAGAAAAATCAGAGATGCATGAGATGATGATCAAAAACAGCAAGAACATGAACCCAGAAAAACATTGGTGATCATATAAAGCAATAATATAAATTTTGAAAATGATGATCAAGTGAAACAGGAGCAAAACCCAGAAATGATGATCAACTTAGAAAACGAGATTAAAAGCATAAAATGGAAGATCAATATGCACCAGATAACCTTAAACCTTAAACTAAGCATGAATAAGACGAAATCATAAGCAAATCATGAATTTCATAAGGATTTTGGGTTTGAGCATCCAAAAACATTTAAAGGGAAAACAGAGAGAAAAACCTAAAAGAAAGACATGAAATAAAGCTTCCGTTTAAATGGAGGCGTATTAAAAGCTTATATAGTGGTTTAGGGTTTCCTAAACCACTAAAAGACAAATGATTAAAATTTGTAATATTTCAGTTTGATCTTTAAGTCTGGCTCGAACTGGGTTGAATTGGGCTTGAGTGGGTGATCGAGCCCATTTGGCTCGGGTGATCGAGCACACTTGGCTTGGGTGATCGAGCCCACTTGGCTCGATGTGTTGGGCTCGACTTGAGATCGAGTTTGCTTGGTCACGTGATCGAATGGCTTAATGTATTGGACTTTGGTCGAGTTAGTGAAGATGGGATCGATGAGCCATAATCGAGCCGGGTAGGATGGGCTCGATGAGTCGTGATCGAACCAGGTAGGATGGGCTCAATGAGCCGTGATCGAGTCAGACCGGATGGGCTTGATGAGCAGTGATCGATTCGGACTCGATGTGTGATCGAGTTGGGTTTTACGTGTTAGTCGAGTTTGGCTTTAGTCCACATCGAGTTTGACTCAAATTCTAGTCGAGACCATCTGTTTCCTGGTCGAGCCCATCTATTTTCTAGTCGAGTCCGACTTTGGGTCATGAACCTTTTTCTCCTTCTCCAAATTCCCGTTACGTCCCGAAAATTCCCTAAGTTCCTGAAATATCTCCAAAATGCACATGTATGCGAATGCTAATGCCTAACTACTTAAAAATGTAAACGTACTAATAAAGACCTATAAATGCAACATGTTATCATCTAAATAAACATAAAATGATGATAAATGACTTCCTAAAATACGTAAAATATAAAGACATCAAAAACGTTGGGGAAGTGATGCACTATTTGACCCTTTGAATAAATATCTCAAGTGTGCCCATAGCTCGAAGGGCTACCAATATAAAATCTCACTCAGATGTGTCAAATAGATTCCGAATATTGATTTTTAGCATCCCTCTGGGAGAGAAAGATTTATTGTTGTAGACTTGCACAACCTATGTTGCCAAGCACACATTCTCTGCCAAGTATCTCCCCAGAAGGAAGGCTGATTGGGCCGAAGATAATTTCTCTGATAGGATATTTTTAACTTCGTTGCTATTAGATTTGCAATGACCTTATACATGGTGTTGAGTTATGAAATAGGTCTAAATTATGAGACGGTGGTGGCATTAGACGATTTAAGGATAAAAACCAAAGTAGTGGCAATCCACTACATAAGAAGAGAACCTGTGGGAAATGATTCTAGAATTGTGTATGTTACCTTTCCTCCAATTATGTCCCAAAAGCATGTAAAGAACTTTGCGGTATGTTTTATTTCTCGGTAAACTAAAAACGGATCATTTATTTATACTCTAGAAAAAACAGATTCCATGTCTTCGATTTGACCAGTAAAGCACATTGACGTGATAAGCAAATTTATATCATCCTGAGAGATAGTAGGTGCCTTTGCATTTGCTTGCTGGAGAATGGAGAAGAAATCCTTATAATGCCTATTGATTTTAATAGCAGTTTCTAGCCTACAACCAGAGGCATCGAGGAGGGAAGGGTTGGAATTTTGAGCCTTCCTCGAAGCTAATATATGGTGGAAATATAAATTGATCATATCACCATGAGATAGCCATGTAATTCTTAATTCCAACACATGAAATCTACCTCGACTCGACTTAACTAGAGCTAGTATCTGCGAGCTAAAATCTCGATTTCAATATTAACACGAGATGGAACAGCCAAAATTCCTTTTTGGTAGGCAATAAGGTGGTTGTGAGCTTCAGAATTTCTTTTCTCCATATTGGAGTAGTTACTCTTATAGAAGATCCTTACGTCTTTTTTCAATAATTTAAGTTTCTTTGAGACTCTTAGCATTGCAGACCCCCAAAAATTTAAGGAAAGCCAGCCAATTCAGAATAGATCTATGAATTCCGAGTTCTTCATAGATAACTATAAAACTTAAAAGGTCTACTCACCTTATTTGAGACTCTTGTGAAGGCGACTTGACAGGAAGAATGATCTGAAAAATATGGTTCCCCAAAGCACGCAAAGGCTGATGGGAAAGTTGAAAGTTACGCCTCATTCACTAAGATCCTGTCAAGTTTATTAGCTTTATGATTGGAGATGCATTTATTCCACCAAGTAAAAGTGTTTCCTTTGTAGACTAGTTCAGTTAGCTCTCCTTTTTCAAGGGAATCTTTGAAAAATTGAGATTTCATGTTTGTATATAGGGATTGAGAAGATGGTTATCCACGAGAGAATATAATTTGGTTAAAATCCCTTAGCAATATCCATGGGATGGTTGAGGTGGGACTCGCTTCCTTAAGATGCCTTATTTCCTATCAAAGTTCCTCTCTTTATGAGCTATCATTTGATACATAAATTACCGACATCAATATTGCATCATGTTGTCCAGAAAACGAACAAGACATGTAATCATTTGTCAGGACTTTGTGACGATGGATACTTGGACAGAAGGATCTCATAGTACCCAAATTCTTCTGAGATCAGAATAACCATAATTATCCTCAAAATTTCAGCTGGGTAGAACGATTATTACCAACTTATTTATTTTAGGTTGTTTCACTTATGTTTCGATTAGACTTCCAAAAAATGTCTTATTTATATCATGACTTTTCTTAAATCCGCTATGATGGCTTAGAACATAAAATTGCGAACATTCCAACAAAATAGTCGTATCGACATTAGTAAGATAGGGTTTTGAGGCTCTTGCCTCGTTTGATGTTCTTCTCTTTTTTAGATAGAATACTCAAAAATTGTTCCTCTTTGGAATTAGAGGATAAGATATCTGATGAATTTTCTTCTAAGTCTGGTTCTAATTTTTTCTCACCAAAGTCAAAGAACTTGTCTGGGGGTTAGAAAATCACTTTTTCCATTGATTGAGAGACCACTAAAATTCACCCTTTGATCCTTTTATAGCTAGGTTTGTTGATGGAAAAGTTGGCTTTGAAGTATTGTTAGACGCATGAAGGCTATCAAAGGTTGGCCTTATCAATACAAGGGAAGGTAATCTTTTTTTACGTTGATGTCGACACTTTTTTGGAAGACTTGGAGCACCTCTCGGAAAATCTTCTTGTGAACGAGCAGTTGCTTGGAAGTGACTACAGGTGACATGGACATGTTTACAATGCCTTAAGCTATGCCCAATATCTTTGTAGAAACTAAAAACATAAAGCATCTAGAGGATAGATACCAACATTCACTGTATTTCACCTTACTCAAACTTAACATTTACTTCCTCAAGGGCAGGGGCTTCCTATGGTTAATAAGAGTAAAGACCTTGGAAACTTGTAAGTTTTTCTTATTTGCAATGGACGAATGGAGGAATTTTGGTTCCTCGGCCATTCCGGCAATGCGTTCCAGTCCATCCTCGTTGAAGAATTGAAGTGGAACATTTCTCAGTTCTAACCAGATGGGGCATAAGTAAAGTCATGTTTATAAGGAGTAATGTTCGGTTTCCAGTTGGAAACAATCAGTGTATTCCCTAGATTTGCCAAAGCTGCTGGTTAAGAACTCGATTACGTGCAGAAACATTAGGGATTTTGAACAAGAATGAGTTCTCTTCCATTTTGGACATTGTAATATCACGAAATTGTATACTCCAAATACTGTTGACTATGTTATGAATAGTTTCATGGGACGGAGGTTCGAAGTAAAATTTTCCAACGATAAAGCTATCTCATACCTTCATGTTTTTCTCAATCACTGTGTTTGGAATCAATACACACGATTCACCCAAAAGTAAGGTATATGGATTACATGTTCTCTTCAACTGTTTAGACTTTCCCTTTACTAGGTTTGCCCACGAGAAAGTTGTTGAGGTAGTTTTATATGTAGCTATTGTGTTTAATTTTTGGTTGGTTTCAGTAGGTACCATGGGTTGGATTTCAAGCTCTATTGAAGGGCTATCAGCAGAGTCAGAGTGATGTAGGGTCTCAACAAGGAGACCTCCTTCAGATTATATGACCAAGTCTACCGAAGGTGCAGTCGATTGGGCATTAACGGAGCATGAGGAAGCGAGATCTGCTCCGGCGGGCGGGAAATCTGCCTTATCAGCCTTGGAAGAAGAATCGAATCCATGAGCTAGAAAATCAAAAACCAAGATGTTGGAGATGGAGGTTTGAGGAGGAAACTCTGAAGGTTTTCTCTTCCCCATAAAGAGGGGAGGGCCTGAAAAAGACGTCGACAAAAAATTATAATGTCTTGAGAGATGCCGATTAATGACGTGAAATTTGGAAATTTCATATATGTTTTTATTATGGTTATGTATTTTTAACTGATTAAATAAATTCTAAATAATGTTTTCAAATAATTTAAATTATTTTTTATAGTAAAATATAATCTTGCAAATAATAAAGATTACTTTATGCAGTTTTTATATACTTTTATCCTAAGAAGATAATTAACGATTTTGATTATTTAATTGATATGAAATTGTTTTATTTTAATTCTCACTATCATAAATAATTATTATTTGAAGTTATAATGCATTCTTGATGTCATTAAAAGCCAAATAGTTGTGAAGAGTTTTATCATAACATCTTAGATAAATAAGCAATTTACAAAGACTAAAAGAAGTTTCAATGAATCAAAGCCCAGTCGCAATCCTAACGTCAATTTCACCTTAATCGATGGTGATTACTGTCCAATATGGCAGCTCTTCCGCCATATTCTTCGACGTAGTGCCGCATAAAGCATCTCATGAAGTCATTCCACCTATTTGATTTAAAATCAAATGGAAATACAAAGCTCTTTTTTCCCAAATTCTTTATCGCCATTGGAATCAAATCTAGTTTCCGGCGACCGTCTTACTGTTCCGGGAGATGATGAGACGACTGTAACGCCACAAGTCTCTGAATCTCTAACACCGTCGATTCAAAGCAGGCTATGAGCTTGGGATAAGCCGCTTCAATTCACTCCTCCAGCTACCCCACCGGAGCCGTCAACACCTCGAGACTACGCTCATCTTCACCAAAATATGGCCTCTTCATTTTGGCCTTCACTCAAAGAAGGACTTCGTGAAGGTCACCGGAAAAAACATCCTAAAGGCAATCCATCAATGCATAATCTTCCAGTCAACAAACTACCTCCTCCTGATATGAAAGCAGATGGATCTTTGTGTTTTCCGTGGGCTGCTAAGATGAATCCATCATCTCGTAACTTATTCTTTGCCGCTGAACCTACATTTCGTATTGATGGCACACATCTAGTAATTATCCCCATCAAATTTCTTCTCTTAGGTCCAAAGAATAAAGATGAATATGTAGTTAGACAGTTCTATAGGTGATTCACTCCTCCAGGAGGTCTAGTTCATGCCCTAGTCAATAAACTTTGGGGTAGAAATTGTAAGATTTTCAACAGGTTGCTAGGAGAATCAAGTTTTATGTTCCACATTCCACATGAGGGTACTCGAACTTGGGTTTTTCAAAGAGGTATATGACACATTGATGATTTCTTACTCTTTGTTGCTCCTTGGACTCCGGAAACAACTTTTAATATCCATGAAATCTCAACCATTCCAGTGTGGGTTAACTTGAAAAGAATCTCGGATAGATTGTATTCACGGCTATGTATAAGTTATACAGCTTCTGAATTAGGAGAGCCAATGTTAACAAGCAACCCACGTCTTGATCCCACACTCATGGGTGAAACTAAGATTATGGTGGAAGTTGAAATTGAAAAGTCTTTCCCTAAACAAACTACTTTAGATGATAAGAAATGCAACATATTTTTAGTTGATATGGAATACACTTGGATGCTATCTACTTGTGAGATATGTGGACATTTATGACATAAAGAGAAGAGATGTTTGCTCCCTCCCACATCTTCTGAGCATATCAAGCAACTCAAACCAATCATAGATACTACCATTGAGAGTGTACCAGTAGTAGATGTTCATGACTTTCTTGATCCATCTACCAAATTATCAACATCTCATGCCAACAAACTGAAAGAACCAATGCATAATTCTACCACTCAGGTTGTTGTTCCTCATGCTAATGTCAATCAACTTGATGATGATGTGGTCCACACATCTTCTCCATATGGTGGTGTAGTCTTAAAGCATACACTTCAACCCCCACTATATCAACAGAAAATTATTCCTCATCAATCTACAACAAAATATCATGGGTGTGATTCTATTGAAGACGCACCTCCAAATCACTCTACATTACTACCTCACTACTTATAAACCTGCTTGTAACTCACTAGCAATTACATTGTCTACTCAGATCATACCACCTACTATGGAGTTAAATTCATATGGTTCTTCCTCTATTGAGATCAGTGATTAGCTGCTACAAAATGATGCATTAGTTGATACTTCTCCGAATATAAACCTTAACTATTATAATCCATTCTATTTTAGTGGCAAATGCGTGGATGAAGATGAGTTTGACGCAGGGATTGACGAGTGTGATGCCTGCTTCAATACTTCGAGGGGAGGAAGAACAATCACCCCCCCCCAAGTTCTAGGGGATGAATAGATAACAGTGGTTGGACAAAATAATTGTGGCTGTAGAGGTCGTGGTTCACCGCATCAAACTGAAGACCGCATCAAACTGAAGTCTTTTTCACTATGTCTTCTTCTATTTTCAGTCTTAATTTTTCTTGAGGTTGTATTATTAGTTGAAGATTTTGAGGAAGCTTTGTCTTTTAATCTCTTGTTCCTACTTTTTCAAACTACATAATTCAAAACTCATATCCGATAATTTGGTTCTCTGTTTTTAAATAGAATGTCTTTTATCAAAAAATATAAATAAACAGTTAATGGTTATCATATATATATATATATA
>OVBE01002781.1:0-29270 GCA_900406425.1 Iberis pinnata | reverse complement strand
TATTTCTCTTAGGAAATTTATCGGAAAGTTGCTCGAAAATAGATCGACGCAACATGTTTGAAATTGAGTTCCAACANCTGAAGAGGAAGCTTCCGATGGCACTTCTCAACATCAACCACCTACAACCGACGAACTCAACGAGATATTCATTCAGGTATTAGACTTTACATTATATATAACTTATCATTTAATTTTTGAATTCCATGTTTAATTTACAGACTAACATTGTTATTTTTATCGTAGTCCTCTCAAACCAACCAAAGAGGAAACGTTTATGGACTTGGGAGTCTATCAAGGATTAACGGGAAAGAAGGAAAGAAACGCAGTGAAGCTAGTTCAAGTGCATCATTTGTGTCACTGCAAGAAAAATTGTTGGCGGCTAAACAACAAATTGCGGAGCAAGCAGCTGAGAATGTTCGACGTGACGAGATGCTCTAAGCTGAGAATAAACGACGTGAGGAGATGTCCTGAGCCGCAATGGCTCGTCGTGATGCTCAATCTGCTTAGGATCGTGGAAAGATTCATTCAATGGAAATGGTTCTTGGCTATTTGTACCAAAATCCAAATTTTGATGAGTATGTGGAAAGGAACCGAAATTCCACATCCAATCCATAAACTATTTTTTTCACTAGTATTTTGAAACAATGTTTGACTTTGAATTTGTTTTAATACTTTTATTAGTATTTTGAATATTTTAGTTTTATATAAATTTCAAATCAAAGAAAAATTAATATTATTAGTATAAAATTTTAGAATGCATAATGCATAAAAATTGTTATATATAGATAAAAATTCAGTCACAAAGTAGTCCCTAAATATTAGTGACTATTTTGCAACTACAGAAAAAAATAGTTGCAAATCAGTTGCTAATATTTTGGGACTAATTTGAGACTGCTGACAAAATCAGTCGCTAATTGGTTGCAACAAAAAGAGCAACTGTTTTGTGACTACATAACAATATAGTTGCAAAGCAGTCGCTAAAATTAGAGATTGTTTTGCGACTATCATTGTGTTTACGTAGACAGTGGCAAATCAGTCTCTAAATGGTTTTACACAATATGGTCGCGAAACAGTCTCTAAATTAGCGACTGATTTGACACTAGTTCATTTAGCGACTAATTTTTAGCGACTGATTTTGGTAGTCGTAAATCAGTCTCTAATCTCAGTTTAGAGACTGTTTTGTGACTATTTGTGTAGTTGCAAAATCAGTGTTTTCTTGTAGTGAAGATATTATAATTTGTCTCCCTAAAAATCTCTGATGACTAAATGAAGCATAATAGAAAGATGGGATATGGTCCTGGGTAGTTTTCTCGGTCTTATTCTATTTGTCTCACATACCACATTTTTACAAGCCTTTGTCTTTGTCGTAGCAATTTGGACTCGAGCCTTTTACCAAAGTTGTAGCTATAGAAGTCTTCTTACCAGAAGACTCGAGTTCAACGAAATTGGCTGCGTGGATCAAGAGTTATGCACAATTGAATAAAAATAAAAATTAAGTGACATTTTCTAACCTATATGCATGAATGGAAGAAAAGTAAAGTTTTCACTCTGTCTCTTACAGGCAAAACTATATTTTCTCTTTACAAATTCTTGTAATCTCTCATAAGAAATCATCCATTTTTTACAAAATATAGCTCTATAAATTTGGATCCTACTTATTGAGTTATGAATAAAAGATCAAAACTAGAATAGGCTAATAATGGGGGTAAAGGTTAGAGGATCATTCAACCAAAACAAATTATACACCCAACTACTTAAAATGCAGAATAATGTACATATAAACTTTTGTACATTAAGGACTTGTCCAGCAGGTTATTTCTCATCCAAGAAGGTAACTAAAGCTTCTAGAAGTGTTTTAAACTCAATATGGTCGTTGGTTTAAGAGGAAAGGAGTGACAACACATTATAGCTCACAAGACAACCTATATAATTGTGCATCTTCTTTAACAAGCCTATTTTCTGATTTTATGTATAATCTGCTGGATAATAGCTAGTTTTCTCTTATCTATTCTCTTTGTACCGATTTAAATATATTGTAAGTCTACCATTAAACTAGATAGAAAAATATACATATCTTTTATCTTCTCTCTCTCTCTCTCACAATTTTGGCAGCCCCTTATCTTTCTCTCATGTTCTTCATAATGTTTACACTCAAAACTCACTAAATCTTACATGGTATCAGAACTATAAGCTCATCACCTTTATTTTCTGCATAATCTACCTATTCTACTCACTCTAATTGGTTCAGTTTCTTCATTCCACATCTTTACATTCTTGTTTTTTATTATGGGTTCATTCCTCTCTTCCTTTAGCTTTTTCTCTGGTTTTTAAGCTACAACAATGGAAAATCAAACGAACTTGGTAGTTCCAGTCATTCTAAAAGGTATGAACTATCTCTTATGGTCAATAACCATAAAGACTGCCCTCAGAGGCAAAGGACTGTGGAAGCATATTCTTAAGGATGCTCTTGCTGTACCTTTCAAAGAAAATATCAAAGATGATGCTACAAGTGAAGAAGAAGATAAATGGTTCCAAGAAGACGAAATGGTATTATGAATCATACAAAGCTCTCTTGATGCATCTATATTAGAAGCTTACTCCTATTGTGAATCTGCCAAGGAGCTTTGAGACACACTCTACAATGTTTATGGGAATGTCTCAAACCTGAGCAGAGTGTATGAAGTCAAAAAGGCAATCAATAATCTAATTCAAGAAGATTTGAAGTTTACAACAAATTTTGGGAAGTTTAGAGCTTTTTGGGAACAACTGGAAATGCTCAGACCTTCTTCCTTTGATGCTACTTTCCTAAATGAAAGAAGGGAATACGATAACGTGTCTGGTCTCTTACTTGCTCTTAACCCAACCTACAAAGACCTGATCAAGCATATCCTAAGAGTTGACAAACTACCATCTCTAGAAGGCGTTTGCTCAAAAATTCGAAGGGAGCAAGGCTCCCATGACCTGTTTGGAGGAAAGAAAGAACTGGTAATGGCTAATAAGATCTTCTACAAAGGAGATGATAGAAAAAAAATCTGATTTGTGAGTATTGCAAGAAAGAATGATACTTGAAAGAAGTGCTGATTTGTTACATTCTCATCTTAGGCCTAAAGGTTCCAACAATGGTTTTAGGCCAAGAAACGACAATGGATACAATAGTACAAGGAAAAAACTGGCTCAAAACATAAAAGAGAATGAGGCTGGATCATCTAACCAAGGGGATGGAAACAAATCTCTAGCATTGGTCTCCTACACACCTCAAATCATACCTACTGCCCAATATGACTTTGTGAGAAAAGTGACTTAGATGCTCTCGTAAAGGCTCTAAAAGAGGCCTCATAGTCTGGTAATGTGATTGGTAATGTGATAGGTGAATCATTGCATGCTAAAACTGATAATAGAAACACTAAGCCTCTAACAATAGTCTCGAGTTCTTCTCACCACATGATTAGCAATTCAGACTTAATAGAGAACCTAGAACCTGCTCTAGGAAATGTTGTGATTGCTAATGGTGATAAGATCCCTATTAGAGGCATTGGTAGTCTTAAGTTATTTGAAAAAGATTCAAAAGCGTTTTACATGCCATATTCACATCAAATCTGTTATCGTTTAAGAAATCACAAATGACTTAAATTACAATGTTATTTTGGGCCTAATGATGTATTTTTTCATGATATTAAATCTCAATAGGTTCTTGGTATGGGAAAAACCAAGGATGGCTTGTATGTGCTAGGAGACAACAAGCTTAATTCTTCCCTATCTTCTGTTTTTCATTAATTCTTCCCTATCTTCTGTTTTTCATTCTATTTTGGACAATGTTAGCATTGTTATTTAGCATGCTAGACTAGGACATTCTCACTTTAGATCTTTAAAGATTATGTTGCCTAGTATATCTTTTGAAAATAATGATTGTGAGGCTTGTATACTTGGTAAACATTGTAAATCAGTGTTTCCCAAATTTACAACCATCTATGAAAACTGTTTTGATTTGATTCATTCTGATGTTTGGATCTCACCATGCGAATCTAGAGAACATCATAAATACTTTGTTACTTTCATAGATGAGAAATCAAAATATATGTGGCTAACATTGTTGCAATCAAAGGATAGGGTCTTAGAAGCATTTGTAAACTTTCAAACCTATGTCTCTAACCATTTCAATTCTAAAATTAAATTTTTTAGATCAGATAATGGATGTGAATATACAAGAAATTTTTTTAAGAAACACCTTATAAAACATGGAACTTTTCACCAAACAAGTTGTTTTTACACAAAAAATGGGGTCGCTGAGAGGAAGAATAGGCATCTCATGGGGTGGCTCTATGATGTTTCATACCAATGTGCCCAAGAGATTTTAGGGAGATGCTGTAGTTTCAGCATGTTATTTGATCAACCGCATTCCAACCAAGATATTACAAGACATATTTCCATTTGAGGTATCAAACAAGATAAAACCATCTATCAATTACTTATGTGTGTTTGGTTGTGTCTATTTTTTTTTGTTCATTCCAAGAGAACAAAGAACCAAGCTTGAAGCTAAAAGCACTAGAGCTATGTTCATTGGGTATTCAACAACACAAAAAGGGTACAAATGTTATGTACCTGAAACAAGAAAGGTCCTTATTTCTAGAGAGGTGAAGTTTGTGGCGCATAAGGGCTTTCATGATGAGAATAATTGGAAAGCTTTAAAAGACTTATCAAACTCACCTTCTGATAGGGCCACCAATCTAAAGAATTTTCTCATGCATCTAGGCCTAAATCAACCATCATCTCCAACAGAACCTTCCCAATTATCACCAACTCCTCAAAACACACAAACTCCCACGAATGTAGGTGTATCCCATTCTGATCATAAGGGGGACACACAGTCTCAAAATGGACAAGATGAATAGAATATTCAAGAAAGTGGACAAGATGAACAGAACATTCAAGAAGAAATAAATGAATCAAATGATGAGAATTTGGGTTCAACAAGTGATACATTCAGGTTTTAACCCAAATATATTCACTGCAAGTGCACAACAAACGCAGTAGTGTATGAGGGATCGAATCCACATAAACTAAGATTGTACGATTCTTAGTTTAAAATCGAATTAAACTAAGAACAAATTTAAATGATGGTTTTGATTTGAAAATAGAAATGAAGATAAATTAAAAAAGGTTGTAAACAAATAAGGAAAATGCTAGGAAATAGGGAATTCCACATGTATTTATGTTAAAAGTCAAGGTTAACATGCATGATTTACTTTGAAAATAGTTCCCAACTCAAAAGACAATTATGAACTAATCTTATCTCGAAGTATTAGATCTCTATGTTTAAATCACTAAAGACAAAGTACCGCCGTATTTAGATGATTTAAACATGCATTTCAATTCAGATTTGATATGTTCATAAGCCACTAAAATAATACTCCCGCAAGTAAAGGCACTTATTCATCTAGACTAGATCAGACTTTTAAACCAAATCCCTTTGAGTTTATAATTCTAAGATCAATGAATTAGTTAGCTACTCTAATTCATGCAATAGGAACAAACCTAGACTGAGAACCTAACAATTTCAATCCATTCTATCAAACCCTTAACAATTAACCTGGTTTTCCTGGAAAACCCTAAAACCTAACAAGTAAACTACTTAGACATGATAACAAAGACATAAATCATAGAAAGAGTAAACATTGCAGAATTAAAAAACAAAATTGTATGTAAAATAAAAGACATAGTTTATAATTCATCTCCAAGAACACAAGGATGGCATTCGTCTCTCTGTAAAGCTCAGTAAAAACTAATTACTAATTCTCTATCTCTAAAATAAAACAAGCTAAAAGGCTTTTATAGTCTCAAAATAAAAGGAAAATAAAAACCCAATAAGAAAAACTAATAATGAGTCGTGAAGAAGAATGCGTCTTTTTGCTTGAATTCACTCTTGTTCGTGTAAAAGGATCGATTGATCTAATGAAGGATTGATCGATCCAAAGGGGATCGATCGATCTGATTCTACGTAAGTTCTCCAGGAGCCTGGATCGATCGATCCATGCTGGGATCAATAGATCTCTTCATAATTGTAAGCCTGGATCTATCCTTCCGTCTTCATTTACTCCATTTGCACCTGAATTCTTCTGAAAATCATATTTTTCGCTCCATAACGTCCCAAACACCTAGAATCCTGAAAACATGCTAAAATCACAAGTAAAACACTCCGATAATGCCAAATAGCAGGTATAAACACCTACTATAAAGCATTGAAACCGCGTGATATCAAAAAGTCATGATCAAGACGGGATACAAGACGAAACACAAGAATAACTTGTTTTGAGGAGAAGTGCAAGAATTAGAAGGCCATCATCAAACTGGATCAATACAAGGGTGTACTACAACAACAAGGCTATAGCACATCCAATACAAGAATTGTGCTCCTTATCTCATTTTCCTCCTGAGCATCAAGCTTTTTGGGTAAATTATACCAAGGAGTAGTTCTAAGAATATATGGAGAGGCTGTTGAGAAAAAGGAATGGAGAGAGGCTGTTGATAATGAGTTAAAAGCTATGGAAACAAATCAAACTTGGGCTTAAAGGGATCTTCCTACAGGAAAGAAGGTTGTAAGTTCCAAGTGGGTTTTCACCATCAAATACAAGAGTAATGGGGATGTTGAGAGGCATAAAGCGAGGCTGGTTTCAAGACGGTTCACTCAAACCTATGGACAAGACCACTTAGACACTTTTTCACTAGTTGCAAAACTCCACGCGGTAAGAGTTATACTATGCTTAGCCACTAACCTTGAATGAGATCTTTGGCAGATGGATGTCAAGTATGCATTCTTGCAAAGAGAATCGGAAGAAGAGGTATACTGTACCCTCCTCCAGGTCTTGAAAGTTCAGTGGCTCAAGGAAAAGTCCTTAGGCTCAAGAAAGCCATTTATGGGCTCAAGCAATCACCAAGGGCATGATACCACAAATTAAGCTCAATCTTGGTAACAAGAGGTTTCAAAAGATCATAAGGAGATCACAACCTCTTTATCGTACAAAGCCTAGAAGGTATTATAGTCATTCTCATATATGTTGATGATATTATCATCTCCGGGAATGACAAGGTAGAAATCCTAGCTACTAAACAGTTTCTTAAATCTTTTTTTGACATTAAAGACCTTGGAGAACTAAAATACTTTCTTGGGATAGAAGTTTGTAGATTCAAAGAGGGACTACACCTATCGCAAAGAAAGTATACTCTTGATCTTTTTTAATGAAACAGGAAAGTTAGGAACAAGGGAAACAAAGAATCCTCCAGAAGAAGGTTACAAAGTCATAAGAGAGGGGGATATTGAAGACAAGCCATTTGAGGATCAACACCAATATAGGAGAATGGCTAGTAAGCTCATCTACTTAACTATCACAAGGCCTCTTGTTCTCTTTGGTTTGTAATATCCAAAGATGTATTAGTGTGTGTTGATCTATAATATCCAAGATTTATCCTATTTATGGGTGTGTAATATCCAAAAATCACTCCTCTCTTGGTGTTTCTATTGATGTCTTGTTCATGGAAACTATGGATGCACGATACACTGTTGTCTTAAATCTACAATGCTCCTTATAAATCTCTTTATTATATACCCCCTCTGGATTTCATCACTTCCAGCTTTTGAATGTGATGGACATTGATGAACTTTTAGAATTGGTCGAAACATTAACCCCCTAATCAATCGTTCGGTTCAAAAAATGGTATAATGGTTCATTATTGGTTCCATGACTTGTGCCAGTTTTTCGTAAACTATTATTATTCATATGGGTTATAATAATTAGTATTTGATCTTTTTTTGGAACTCTTCATAACCTCTTGTATTCTCTTTCTTTTAAACAGTAAATGAATTACAAAAAAACTCTAGAAACCGCAACCGTTCTTAAGATATATCAGCGTGACGGAAATAGCAAAAATAATCAAACTCTAACTTAACCTGACAGTGTGGCTGGCATGAAAACCAATTAATATCTTTTTTCTTTTCTTCTCCACATTCCAAACTCTAATATCCATGGATTCGAAACCTTTGAAGAAGATGTGAATCTAAGGAGCAGCATTTAAGGAGAAAATGAGATATTGTTTGAATATTAGGATGCATCTTGAACTAGAGGATGCTATAGAGATTTAACATGAGCTAGGAAAAATAAGCTTGCTGGAGTTATCTCATTATTTTTGAGCAATTTTCTAAAATACGATATACATTAGCTAGGCGGCGGACCACCGTATAGCGCTTGGGCGTATACCCAGAGTATATGGTGGATAATTTTTTCTAAAAAATATATGAATAACTAAATATAAATATATAATGACCAAAATCTAAATTATGTATCAAATAATTATTAAAAATACTAATTTTCAGTAGAATATAAAGACAAAAGCTCTTAATTCCACTCTTCACAATCAGCATCAAACAGTGTATATACGGCCGTACTGTTCGTTTATGTGCCTTATAATCGTCCGTACAAATGAAAACCGTATTTTCTACCGTACTGGTAAACACGGTACAGTGACTAATCGAACAACGTATATACGGCCGTATTTTCCGTAGTTTAGAAGTTGGTTTTTGAGTCATTTTTGGAACTTTTCAAATGGCTTCGGTTTGGATGTGATACATACAACTATCTTATGCATCCAAATTAATGATCAACAATTGGGTTAGTGTATCCAATTGTACTCTTTTTCTCAGACTTGATTTTTTCCTATTGGGTTTTCCAACTTTGGTTTTTAATAAGGAAATTCATACACTACGTAATTGCGCAATTGTTTGATCATGAAGACAAGACCAAGGCGGATTTAGCATGCTTAAAGAGGAGCCTTTTTAAAATTATAAATATGTCAAAATTATGCCTTTAATATCTTGTCTTTATGAAGTTTAGAAATCTAAGAGTCATTTTCTCTTCTTTATATGTAAGGCCACACCACTTTATTTCAACTAAGGAAGTTTGAGTTAAAAAGAGTGTTCTCTCTAATCCAAGAGATTCATAATATGCTAAGGAGTGATTCCAAAGCAAATCCCTTTGTAGAATGATTCTAAAAGGCCTATTTGGTTCTTGGGTGTGATATCCTTGAATCCTCTATCTAAACGTCAAACGATCTTCATCACTTTGTTGTTTACCACGTCCATAACCTTTCACCTCCACTTCATCATTCCACAATCCACTGTTTTGGCTTAGATCAGCATACCCTCCACCTTCAAAGTATAGATCATCAAGGTAGGATCATATCATGTGGTATCAGAGCACTTTGAAAGTTTTAAGTATTGGTTTCACCATTTGGAGCTTCTTGATGCATTTGAGGAGTTTGAGAACCTTCTGTTGAAGTCATAGGAAGGATATTCAATCCGAATTTCTCAATTAACATCTTGAGATTAGTGGTTTTATCTGAAGGTGAGCTGGAGAGATCCTTAAGGGTATCCCAATTCTTCTCTTCATGATATCCCTTGTTCTCTGTAAAATTCACATCCCTAGTGATATGATCTTCCTCTTCTCTGGTATATAACATTTGTACCCCTTTTGAGTGATTGAATAGCCAATGAACATTATCTTGGGGCTTCTAGTCTCTAGCTTGTTCTTTTGATCATCGGGTACTAATGCAAAATAAACACAATCGAACACACGTAAGTGATTGATTGGAGGAGGTGTTTTATTAAATACCTCATAAGATGATATGTCATTGAGGACTTTATTTTGAGTCCTATTAATCAAGTAGCACGCTACGACATCACTCCAAAAATTCTTTGTCACGTTTGTATGGTACATCATATATCTTGTAACCTCCATGAGGTTTATATTCTTTCTCTCGACCACTTCATTTTGTTGAGGGGTGTACGGGCAACTTGATTGATGAAGAATCCCACGTTTATCTAGGCGGTGTTTAAAATTATGGCGTGTATACTCTCCTCCATTTTCGGATCTTAGAATTTTAATAGAGGCAATAAAATGGTTATAGATGTGTACTTGAAAATTTTGAAAATCTTCTAAAACTCTATCTTTGGATTGCAAAAGCGTTACCCAAGTGTACCTGGATTGTTCATCAATAAAAGTCACAAAGTATTAATGGTGCTCTCTAGATTCGCAAGGAGAGGTCCAAACATCATAGTGAACTAAATCAAAGCAGTTTCATACATGGTTGTAGACTTAGTAAACACAGATCTACAATGTTTACCGGGCATACAAGCTTCACAATCATAATGATCCATATAAATACTAGGCAACAACAGTCTTAATTCCCTAAAATGAGGGTGCCCTAATCTAGCATGCCATAACACATTACTAGTATTATCAAAAGATGATGAAAAACAGACGATAAAAGAGAATTAAGTTTGTTTTCTCTAAGAATATAAAACCCATCCTTGGTTTCTCCGATACTAAACACCTTGTTTAACTCAATATCCTGAAATGAAACCGCATTAGGTCCAAAAATAACATTGCTAGTAATCCTTTTAATATATACTATATTTGAAGTAAATGTGAGAATAGAGAAAACCTTTGATTCTTCATAAAAAAGCTTGAGACTACCAATAGCCTTTATGGGAACATGTCCTCATTTGCAATTATAACATGATCAAAAGCTGGTTCTAGACCACTAATTAAATATGGGTTACTAATCATGTGATGGGATGCCCCATAATCTAATATCATGGGTCTGGTTATGTTTTTAGCAAGCAATGATTCACCATTGAAATTACTCAGCACATTACCAGACATGTAGGCCTCCTTGAGAGCAAGGCAAGAGACTTGTCTTCTTGGTCTGGGTTTGGTCCATTCGTAGTTTGAATCATCCCATTTGAGCTTTCAGACTCCTTTCCTTTTGGTCTTGAGCATAGTGTGCCCTTGATCCATTAAACCTTGTTGTAGGACCATTGTTATATCTAGGTGGTCTTAGATGAGGGTGAAGAATCCAACACTTCTCCTTAATGTGACAATTCCTTTTAAAATGGTCACAAAATAGACTCTTTATTTCATTTCTTTNTGTCATAACGAGATCCTTCCCCCCCCCCCCCAAAGTGCTAGGGATCCTTGTTCCTTTTTTATTTGGGAGAACACTTCTTCAAGGGTTGGTAGTTTTTACTCCTTATAATATGCTTGATTAGATCTTTGTAAGTAAGATTGAGAGTGAGAAGGAGTCTGAATACTTTATCTTGTTCCCTCCTTTCATTGAGGGTATCTTGATTTGTAGACATAAGTCTGAGTATTTCTAACTCATCCCACAAAAGTTTAATTTACCAAACTGTTTTTTAAATTATGTGTCTTCTTGGTTGAGCTCATTTATAGGTTTCCTGACTTCGAAGACTCTGCTTAAGTTAGATAGGTTTCCGTAAACCTTGTAAAGAGTGTTCCATAGGTTTGCGGACTCACAATATGAGTATGCATCCAATATTTTTGGCTTTATTGAACTTTGCAAGATTTCAAGGACCATTTGGTCATCTTGGAATCTCTTATCATCGTCGGTTGAGGTGTCTTCAATATCACCATTTTTGGCCGTCTTTTTAGTTAGGAGCATCTTCTTGAGTAAGCTTCAAAAGAACTTTGCCTCTTATAGCTATCTTCATTGTTCCTCAACAAAATCAAGTAGTTGACACCTTTTAGATGTACATGAACATTTACTTGTCTTTGAGTGTCCATAGACTGAAAAATAAACTGATTAGAATATGTAGAATGATGAGTGTAAGCGATACCATGTTAGAATTTGAGAATAAAGAGTGGGAAAATGTTGAAAAACTAGAGAGAGTAAACGAAAGTAGAGAGAGAATGGAGATGAGAAGAATAATTCTCATTAATTATTTTCGACTTACATGAGTTGCTTAAATAAATATACAACAAAAAATTTAAACTCAAAATTACTCTAGAGTAGCTAAAGTACAACTAATTAATGCTTCAGACAGATTGACAAGACTAGGACTGTGCGCAGACTCTAACAAATCCTTTCTAGTCTTTGTGCACATGTCACAGTAAATCACCTCACCCTGTCTCGACTGGGTGATTCACCTCACCTCATCTTGACTGGGTGATTCACCTCAGTGCGTCTTGACTGGGTAATTCACCTCACTGCATCTTGACTAGGTGATCACCTCACAGTCTCTTGACATGGTGATCATCCTCACCGTGTCTTGATAGGGTGATTCACCTCCCTGATAAGTATTTGAGAAAACAGAGAAGAAGAAAAGCTTTTACTTTGAAATTAGAGAATTTTCATTTTTGTTTCACTTGTCAAAAAGAGGTTCAAAACTAAGCTATTTATCATAAAGCTCACACTTTCATAACCCTAAAGCAGCTAGCCATTTTTGTCGCTATTTACAGAGGTCTCCATATATCCAATACTGCTCTGTTGTACGATGAAGCAGAGTTCTCATACTCGGGAATTTGCAGTCTTCTTTTTTGACTATTTGAATGGCAAATGACTTGGAGCCGTTAGAAAGTAAGTTGAAGCCTTGACTTGTGTTGGGCTTGGGCTTACTGTTGTAAGAGCCTTGATTCTGATTTTGAAGATTGTTGACATTCCCAAGATACATCATTGAGAGACTTAGCTCAGTGAGATGTCTATGTTTACACTCTGCCAAACCATTTTGTCTAGGCGTATAAGGACATGATATTTGATGTTTTATACCACATGTTACAAGATGTGTTTTGAATCTGCTACTTGTATCACCATCACTTTGTAATACTTTGATTCATTTGGAGACAAGGTGAAGTCCAGACTTTGTAAGACTGCAAAATCTTCCCAATGCTTCTTCTGACAGAGTACCAAATATCCAAGACTTGACAAGTTGATATGTGCAGAACCAAGATTCATCAACTGGATTTTCTTTAAAGTAGACAGCATCTTCAGTTCTGTGTTCTAGAGTGAGTGATGGAGCTAGGTAACGACCATTAGTAAAGCCTAGTAGTTTCACTACAAAAAATACCACATTAAAAACATAAGAGAAACTCTATCATAGATGTAACATCGCGCCCTTCTAAACGCTATGTTTTCCGGAGCTATCGTAGGGTCCCCACCCTACGATAGCAGTTTTACAAACGCTATCCAATTTTCATAAATTATATCGTAAAAGCAGTCGTTGTAGTATCATGTTCTACAACAATAAATTAGTGTTATTCAATATTGTGTTATAACATATATATATTTTCAATTATTGCGATTTTATAGATGCTATGCGAGATGTTTTGATATCAGTTCATTGTCGTTATGTTACTCTGATTTCACATTCGATATTTCATATATAATGGCGTTTCATTTATGCTATTTTATATTCTTTTATATTGTCTTCATTTTGCGATATCATATTTTATGATAGCACTAGTTGTATCATATATGATAGCGGCTTTTGGGTGATGTATTGTATTTTAATATGGCATTATCGTAGTGCTGTGTAAGATATAATTATAGCTTTTGTTTTAGAAATTATATAGCTTGTGTTATTAAATTCTATATTGTTGCATTTTTTTTTGCTGTTTCATATTCAACTATAGCGGTCTATTTGGTAAACTATAGCATTTTTGTTTTGATTTTATTATTCAAAGTAATTTTGCAGGAAATAAAATTTACACACTTAAATATATATATATATATATATATATATATATATATATCTTCATGTTTAACAAAACGTCAATACACATCAAGTCTCATCATCAAAATACATAATCTCTAATAGAAAAGTTCAAAATCATACAAAAGGATAAGTTGAAGTAGGATAAACGCTATGTGCTTACAATGGTACCACTTTGTCCTCAAGCCATGCAATAGTTTTACCTAGCGCATCTTCCATGTACTCTATTTCACTAGAAGTCCTCCAAACTGCTGCATCCTTAACCTTTACTACGTCTACCCAAACTCGAACAAAATTAAGTCCTAAAGGAACAAAGTGAACAACATGGTCTGGATTGTTTGAAGACCAACAACCCTCGGCAACAACCTTCTTCTTACCACTAATATCTATCAGTTTCACCTTCTGATTTTCTTTGATAGCTTGGCTTGTGTTGTTATGCTTCCATATTGAAAACACAAGCAATGAGAAACTTAAGAATCCACTAAATAAGAAAACAATATAAACACAGTTCTACTTGCCTAAGATCTCCGAGTAGGGGATGATGGTGGTATAACTTTCTTTTTTGGGATAGGAATAACATATGGAGTGGCTGGAGATTTTTCAAGAGGCTGCACAACTGGGGTTATCTGAGACAAACTCTGAGATGGGTTGGTTGGTTCATACACAACATCCTTGTTGTCATCTCCAGACAAACGACTTCATAGAGCCCTCAAAATTTCTCAAATCTGTTGTGGGACGCCATATAAATTGCTGAGGTTCTAGCACAACATCCACATATACCTTAACTGCGTTTGGTCCAAGAGGAAGTACATTTACAATGTCATTTGGATCTTTAGTATGCCAACGGAATTCGACAACAACCTTGTTGTCATCTCCAGTCCAATCAATGAGTTTCCACTTGTTCTTAGCACCTAATCCTGGGCTCTATAATACATAAATAATATATCATAACAATAAATTATACTCATCAATCACCAAAAATACAATAAGAATAACTCATCCTCACATAATGATACAGCTAAATACCTTTGGTGCATTGTCTTTTGATTGCAAATCTTCTTCTACAACAGCACAAATACTGGTTCGCCATGAAGTCATCTGTCCAACAGCTTGCTCAATGGTGAGCATGTTAGGTGAAGGTCTCCAAAGAAATGATTGTGGTTTTTTGGCCTTTCAACCAAAACTTTGATAGCGTTGGGTCTTAATGGGATGTTATTGACAAAGTCTTCAGGATCAGTTGAAATAATATGTCCCTCAGCTACGATAGCGTCTTCTTCAGCACCAGGAGACCAATCAATCAAGAAACATCTCAGTTGTGCTTCTTTGTTCACACTCTACAAAATATTATTGATAAGAAGTCAGTGATATCATATTAAAAGTATTTATGTATACCAGTTACTTACTTTATGTGTTGAGGTTTCACCTATTTCAGGTTCTTGTCTCTGTAACATGAATAAAATAACCCATTATATAAGTTTTTAACATAATTTAATGAATTCACCAAACATCTAACATGCTGGTTCTTCATCCTCTCAATAGTGCTTTCTAATTCGTATACCTTCCACTGCAAACCAAGTTGACTCTCTTACATGTCCTCCATGCACTTGTTCTTTACTTGAAAAAAGCTAGCTTCGTCATATTCATCCCTCTACCCATTGTCCTTAACCGACTTGGTTTTTTAGGTCTTAAAACCTGATAAATAAGATCTTTTCTTGGATTTATTGACGAATCATTCTCTGGCGTATCCACATCATATGCCTTTTTCTAAAACAAGATAAATCCACAACTTAAAACTTACATAATAACCTTAAACCCTTGTTCACAAACGCTATCGATAACTTACAATCTTTTCAGCTGCATTTGTATTCACTGGTGTACCATCCTTTTTGTCTGTGACTTAACCCATCCTTTAAGCCTCGAAACCTTTGATGGTTCTAGGGAAGACTTTTTTGGTGCAAAACGTTTAGCCAAATCATGAAAATAAATTAACATAATATCAAACTGTTAAACATAATAAACTTACCATATCTTCAGCAAGTCTGACCATTCCTTTACGGCTACATGTGTGAGGTATCTGGTCCCGCCTTTTTTCCTTGTATTGATCACTCAAAACCTAAGGGAATATGAATCTTAGTAATCAAGACAACCTGAACAAGATTAAAGTGAATACCTTAAAAGTCGTGGCTTGTTTTGAGTTTGACAAATTTACGCCATTCAGCCGGATTTATATTTTTGGTCTTAAGTTCATCCTCTCTTGGTTGGTCTCAACATTTCTGATCTTGGATACTAAGCGTCATTTTGATGATCCCTATAAGCATCCCATCTGCCTAATCACTGCATTCCTCTGATACTCGTCATCAAGTTCAATATGTGCATGAATTTACTTACAAAGAAGGAAGAGGATTAATATACATCACCGTAAATGTTATCATTATATGAAAGTGTAGAAAGGTCACCTGAAAAAATTTCCATAGAACTGTTTTGACTTTCTCGGTGAGTTTCATCCAATCAGACATTGTGACAGGAACGCATTCCCGAACCAAGGGACGTAGATAGGATGACAACTTAACTGATCCGGGACCACAAGGTTGTCCCATGTCAGTAAAGTCAACCTTTATCCTAGCATTGGGATCCTTTGCAATGTATTCCATCCTCGTCGGTCCATCTGCTTCTTCTGTGAATCTGACTTCATCATCAATGTCATTTCCCTGTGTATCTTCACCCAAATCATTTCTCTGTGTATTTTCACCCTCATCATTATCCATCACATCTTCTGTAACTTCATCCTCCAACTCTTGTCTTGTAGTTTCTTCAAACTGCTGTTGTTCTTCAATTTCATTCTCACCATCATCATTTCTCTGTGTATTTTTAACCTCATAAAATTGTTGTGTTTCTTTAACCAACAAAGGCTCCACAGTGTCAGTTAATGCAACGAATTCCTCTACTCTTTGCTTCTTTGTCTTTCTTCCATTCTTTCTTTTTTGTCCCATCTGATCAAACTCACTCACCCGCAAATTAAATAAGAAAACTAGTTAAATCATTCACAGACACATAAACAAGCCGATCACATTAACATCACACAGAAAAGTCAAGACATAGTAAGCTATATTTCATTGATTTAAGGCAGAGTTCCTCAGTACACCAATCTATTCTTAAAAAAACTAGTTCATTCATTTCACACATAAATGCCGTCACAATCAGTTCGAGCATTTTTCCCATCATCATCTAAGTCTTTGACACCCATGTAAACTTATGATGGAAGTGGCCCAATAATGTCTACATCTACATCTTCAACATCATTTCCACTGTATCTTCTTGAAGGACATCTCAGAACAATATGCCAAGTAGATGAATCATCTTCTCTTGAACAATATATTTGCTTGGCATAAGAGGCTAATATGTATGGATCCTTCGCAAAGGATGTCTGATTCTGGTTTAGGTTAACCAGTGTGAAACCATTGACTACCTTAACACCATTACCCGTAACTGCCCACTGACACCGGAACAAAGGAACGTAAAAGATGTTGTAGTCCAACAGAATAATCATTGTGATTCAGCGGTAGTATGATACCAAATCAACCACATGTGAAGTATCTCTTTCTCTAGATCTGCACATTGATGGTTCCTCATATCAAACCTCACTATTCTGACTTTGCCTTTTAACCGAGATAGTTTGAAACCGGTGCACATTCACTACATAACCACTGTAATTCCTGGCAGTACTACGAGGACCATATGCCAACCACTTAAGTATTTTTTCGTGTTCTTTTGAATCAATAGGTATCTAATACACAAAAAACAATGTTAGTCTACAAGGAAATTAGAACTTGTATAATCTGATATATAATTCAAATAAGTTAGAGCTTGCCTTTTCTTTTAACCAATTTGCAAATTGTTGAGTATGCATACTCCATAACGGTGTCGCATCATGTCTATATCTTGAATTAGAGTTTTGGAGAGATTTTAGGTGCATGCTTGGAGATGGAAACCAATTCAATCAGAAGACATATTTGTAAGGTAATAGATAAATAAGAAAAAAATTCAAAAAACTTACTCAACATAAGGTTCCACTACAGCCATATTTTGAATGAATGCAAGAAGAGCTATTATCTTCTCTGTTTCAGAAAGTTGTATACAATTTGGTGTTTATTTCGGCCGACCTTCTAGTATAAAAATCTCTTTATATTGTGTATTCCTATCCTTTTTCTCCTCTACAATTGTTGGTCTTCTTAAGGAATTCATTGCAGAACTGCATACATTCTTCTGCAAGATATGACTCAGCAATACAACCCTCAGGTCTTGCAGGGTTTCTAACAAAGTCTTTGAGGACCTTCATGTACCTTGACACATTAAACAGTGATGATTTCGATCAATACAGATAATTTAAAAAAGAGTTAAAGATAATTAATACTTCAAGTACCTTTCAAAAGGGTACGTCCATCTGAAATGCACTGGCCCGCCTAGTCGAGCTTTCCTTCCTAAATGTAAACATAAGTGCACCATGAAATCGAAGAAGCTTGGAAGCCAGAATCTTTCAAACATGCAGAGGGTCTCCACTATTTCAGTTTCCAATGCTGAAATTTTTTCCCTATCAATTACTATTTGACAGAGATGGTTGAAGAAGGAGCATAATCGTATATTGCAATTCTCGGTCCTTTTGGTAATAAACCTCTAACTGCCACATGAAGCAATTGTTGCATTAGGACGTGGTAATCGTGTCATTTCAGACCAGACAGCTTACAGTCCCCAAGTGAGATGCCTCTTGATATATTAGAACAGCAACCATCTGGACCTTTGAAGTCATATTGGCTCTTACAAAACACTTTCTTCTCCAACTTTAATAGAGACCATGGAGCTAGAGGAAGATATGTTCTTTTCCCTTTGACTGAAGGGTGTAAATCCTTCCTAATACCAAGAGCTTCCAGATCTTTTCGCGCGTTGAGGCCATCTTTTGATTTACCACAATGCAACAATGTCGATATAATGCTTGTAGCTACATTCTTCTCCACGTGCATTACATCCAATAAATACATCAGTATGGAACTCTTCTTATTCATTCTCATTTCTAGTGACTGGTTCAACACAGTGAGTTATCTTCCTCTTTCTTCCAACTTGTTTAGCATTCCAAAAATCATTCTTGTAATTTTTCAGGAGTTTGGAAATATTATGACCAGATAAAATCCTACCCTTTGTCCCATATTTTGTATGTCCATCGAACCATGAATTTTTCGCTCTATATATAGAAGATTTGGTGATAGACACTTTCTATGGGACATATACACATGCTTCATGCAGTTACTCAACCACAAACAATCAGTGTTTTCCCCACATACATGACACCCCATTTTTCCCTTCACTTTGCACTCGGCTAGATTACCATAAGTAGGTAAATCATTGATAGTCCCTAGAAGAATAACTTTTAGGATGAATGTGGTTTTACTATATGTATCATAGGTTAACTCTCCCTCCTTCCATAAATAGTTTAAATTAATGATCAATGGTTCTAGGTATACATCAATATTATTATCAGGTTGATGGGGACCAGGGATAAACAAGGTAAGCATGATGTTTTCGTTCTTCAAGCATAAGTCTGGAGACATATTGTGGTTCACCAGCAGCACAGACCAGCAACTATACCGGTTGTTCTTTATGTCAAAAGGATTGAATCCATCTTTGGAAAGACCAAGCCTAATGTTCCTCTGTTCAGCTGCAAAGGAAGGATATTTTTCATCAATCTTCTCCCATGCCATAGAATCAACAGGGTGACGTATTTTCCCATCAGTGCTCTTGTTAATGAAATGCCACCTTAACTCCTTTGCCACTTCCGCAGACCGAAACATTCTCTTGAGTCGTGGAATTATCAGAAAGTACCTTAACACTTTTTGTGGAACACCCTTCTTATCTTCACCAGTGTGAGTATTAACCTTCCATCGGGAAGCCTTGCATTTTGGACAATTGTCGAGCTTCGCAAAGTTCTCTTTGAATAGGCAGCAATCATTAACACAAGCGTGAATCTTTTCATAACCCATATCTAAAGTCTTCAGAAACTTCTTAGCTTCATTATCATCCAGTAACATGCTTGTCAAAGTTTGAATCAGCTCGTTGAAGCTTTTGTCTGACCATCCATTTTGTGTCTTAATTCTGAACAATGAAACGATAGCTGAGAGCTTGCTATGGTTGACAAAACTATGATATAGTGGGGGTTTCAGCATCTGATAGCTTCATAAGGAACTCATCTTCTTTATTGTCATCAACCTCAGCAGACTAATCTGTTCTAACCAACTCTTCATCTATGTATTGAGCAGCTTGATATAACCCAACTATTTCTTTGTTACACTGTGTTACTTTGTTTCACCTTCAGGCTCTAATATAGAATCACCATGAATAAACCAATCTTTTCGATGTTTGGAAGTCTCATCCATTCCTCTTGTTACCAGATGATGAACCACATCATTGTGATAATGTCGATCCATATTACGACAGTTGATGCACGAGCATATAATCATGTCACTTTCTCCTGAGGCCAAAGATGCTGCCTCTACAAAAGCCCATGCACCATCCTTATATGCAGGATCAACTCTTCAGTGTATAAAAAAGAAAGATTAGGAGCATATACAACATATAAAAGATATACAACATTTAGAATTAAAATCCATACCTGCGAAGATATACCCAATCCTTTGCCATTGTCACCATTGTATGTCCTTACTTGAACTCGGACAATTCAAGTAAACCAAAAACAAGACACCACACAAAGGTATTCAATCAAATTTACGACATCACGAAAGTATAACAAAGAATGACAATCAGTCACAATACTCACAATCTCTGGTATGAAGAAGGAAGAGCTCTTTATTTGTATCGCTACGTCCACGAATCTATAGAGCTTCAATATGTACAATTGACAATGAATCAGACTTATGTGGCACAAATGGAACGAAATATAAGTACTGAAAGTGAAATCAGAGCTTCACAAGTACCTACACAGCCTGAGATTAAACACCTAAAGAACCCTAACGATGGTCGTCGTTGTTGCAAAATCAGAAAAGGGTAAATGTTTTATTTTTTGTTTTGAGTTTAAGTTTAATACGAAATATTACTGTAGCGCCTTAATAATTTTCAATTTACACCTTACAGATTTACATTCATCGCGTTTAAAAAATGCTATGATAAGTAATCAAGCCTCCGACCCTAAATCAAAGCCCCAAACCACAAACCACAAACCTTTAGCCACTAAATCAAAAACCCAAACCACAAACCACAAACCCTTTGAGAATAAATCAAGACCACAAATCACAAACCACGAAAAACTAAACACTAAGAAACAAATCCCTAAACTCTAATCCTATATATGTTAAGGTAAATGTTTTAGGTTTTTGATACTGTCATGTTGTAATTACTTTTTTAAAGGTAGTAAATACAAAACAAAATTGAATACATAAAATCACTAAATCAAAACCCCAAACCTTTAAGCACTAAATCAAATCCTCAAACCCAAAACCCTTACACACTAAATCAAAACCCCAAACCCTTATACACTAAAGCAAAACCCCAAACCACAAACCACAAACCCTTTGAGACTAAATCAAGACCACAAATCACAAACCACAAAAACTAAACACTAAAAAAAAAATCCCTAAACTCTATACTCTAATCCTATATATGTTAATGTAAATGTTTTAAAATTTTGATATTATCATGTTGTAATTACTTTTTTAAAGGTAGTAAATACAAAACAAAATTGAACACATAAAATCACTAAATCAAAACCCCAAACCCTTAAACACTAAATCAAATCCTCAAACTACAAACCCCAAACCTTTACACACTAAATCAAAACTCCAAACCCCAAACTGTTAGACACTAAATCAAAACCCCAAACCACAAACCCCGAACCCTTACACACTAAATCAAATCCTCAAACCACAAACCCCAAACCTTTACACACTAAATCAAAACCCCAAACTCCAAAACTCGATATTATAGTCCTATATATTAAAGGTTCATGTTTTATGTTTTTGAGATTTTCATGTTGTAATTACTTTAATGTTTCACATATCTTGCTTAAATTATTTAAAATATCAGAATGTTTTATATTAAATAAACATAAATATTGTAATATTTATTTTAATTTAAAATAGTGGAATACATAAAATATAGGAAATAAAATCGGCATATATAAGATATATGAAAAAAAAATCGGAAAATTTTAAAAATTTTAAAATGTTTCACATTTCTTAAAAAATTAACATCTTTCACATTCTTTTAATTTATTGAAATTTTTTATATTAAAATTAAAAATATTTACGTCTTTTTATTAATTTAAAATTGCGGAATATATAAAATATACAAATTAAAATTCTGAAAATTATAGAAAATCTTAACAAATTTATTTAAAATAGAAATAAATTTATTTAGCAATGGCCAATGAGTAAAAAGCAGACAGACAATGACATAAGTATATGGAAAATTTGTTCATTTAAATATTAAATTGAAATATATTAATAGTCTTTTGAGTTCTAAACACATTGATAATATGTATATGGACAAATTTTTCATTTCAGACGGTTCAACAACTTGAATTCCTCTACCTTTGGCAAAAATAAATCATGAATCATTAATCTAATATCAAGTTAATACATTGTTGAGTTCAGCATGATACTAGATCATGTTAAGAAAAGAAGATAATACAAATTTCACTTCCTAACTTGTGGATATTGAAACATCATGATAAATAGGATTCTACGGTTCTTATCTAACAAGTAATCCTAGACTACTTGAATATCGATGTAGTACTTAGGTGTCAAATCTAGCTGGGATGCAATTAACTCATTAGCTCTATGAGAATTACGTTTATTCTAAGTGATTCAAAGTTGGTTGTGGTTGTTGATTAAAACGTGTTATAATTGAAATCCGATGATTGAATAAGTAAAAACGAGATTAAATATAAAACGAAGTATGCAATGATAAAAAGGTTAAACAAACGGGCTAAGGCAATAACTCGAGTGATCAAATGGTTTCCTAAGACGCTCAATGCTAACATTTAACAGCTAATCCTTGGTCTAAGATTCCCACTTATAGACTAATCCACTCTCGTGGTACTAATCCTTTTCCTAACCATGAGACTAATACAATCTCTTGACTAATCAACAAGATTAAGAAACATTAAGATCTAATCTATGCTCAACCACTAAACTAACTAACAAAATCTCTTGGCTAGGCCTCATTTAGCATACAGTGATTGATTCAGGAATTCTATCGAACACCTTTCGGGCGATAATTTTCCTATGATCTAGATTCAATTGATCAGGTTAAATCTAGCGTTAAGAACATCTCCTGCATGGGGAATTAAGGATTATATGACCTAAACATGTAAATTCACCATCTAATCACTCTAATCTACCTAGCCTATTTTCTTATTGGAACTACTCACTACTCATGAAGAAAACACGAATTCCCATATTAGAACTATGTTTTCTCATGAAAGAAATCGAATAAAACAAAGGATTAAGAACAAGAATTGGAAAACTCAATCAAATTAAACTTCAAAGTAGAACAAAGGTTTTGCAGAGAGTTTTTGAATAAAACATGGAATGAATACAAACTAGGTATTTCAAGTGTTTAAAACAAAAGTCATTTTTTCCTTTGATTTCGTCGATATCGGCCAAACCGGCCGGTACATATGGCCGATATCGATATCGGTTGAGTGCAACCGGTACATGCTGGCCGATACACCTATATTGGGCCAGGTGTACTAGTTAGTGATGCCCGGTCTCACCCTTAATCATCCATATCGGTTGGTTCCAACCGATACACCCCAACAGATATGGGTGTATCGGTTGAAACATATCGGTCAGCTTCTTCGTGGGTTGTATCGTCCTACTCCAACCGGTACGGGTGGCCGATACAACTGTCTGGTTTGCCTCCTTAAGTTTGTTTTGAATTCTTTCTTCTTGGTTTTGCTCCGGTTCAGCTCCATCTTTCTTAGGCACATGAAATATGCAATAGAATGCAAAATGCAACCTAAACTATTCTAAATGCAAGTGAACCTATCTAAAATAAGAACTAAATCGATGCCTAAAGTGGTTAAAAATGCAATACATCAACTCCCCAAAACTTGTTCTTTGCTTTTCCTCAAGCAAACCGCAAAGGAAAGTAAGCGGAAGAGGTTTGAAAATGGGAACCTCAGAACCAAAAGATTAAGCAACAGCCTAGTGAACTAACATCTAAAACATGATACATTATCAATCCCGAACCAACATCTTTACTCATCAAATCATTCATGGTTCTTCACTATCCGTTCTATTACCAAAGGTAAGCGATCCACCTATCTAGTTCGGATTGTTTTCCTACATTCAATTAATTTTCTCAAATGAAGCATGCTCAAATGGTATTCTTAACGGGTTTAATTGGTAAGGTTGAAAGGGGATTCCAATGCAACAAGAGAAAGTTCACACTCAAATCAACGGGTTATCACTCAAAAGGGAGTGATTGATTTAGCAAAATCAAAATGAGACAAAAGGCAATTGAGGAATACAACTTTTGATTTCCATTCCTAAACTTCCCAAGCCAAAACAACCTTTCTTCATTCTTTTCTCACTTAGGCTTCAAATATTCCTCCACTAGACATATTTTCACTTCCCTTAGATCATCTCAAATTACACTAGCTCCCTTTTTTACCAAATTGATACCTTAGGCTATTCTTTCTCGTTTTTCTCTTTACTTTTCATCTAGCCTTCTTTGTTATACAACCTAGAGATTTTCTTTTGATTTCTCAAAACTAAGGGTATTCATTCTTTTCATTATGTTTCCTAGTCTAGTGGAGATTCTCTTTTATAAAACTCATCATTTTCTTTTTCTTTATCTTCCCAAACATCCTCTTTGAAATGTAACCCATCAACTAACACTTTCCGATCCTAGCTATCCATCCTAAATGCTAGCTAAATGGAAATCGTAAGTTGTCGCCCCTTATACTCTTGAGTTTTTACCAATCAATCACTAAAGAAAAGAAACTCACAAGTAACTTGGGTATTTGGGTTTAACATTGGAGAGGGAAATCATTCTAAAGATGAGAATTACCGGTTTAGCCACAAGTGTTTGGGCTTTTGGGTGACTAAACCGTTGCAAAAGTTTTAATCCTTAAACCACATCAATATACCATTCAAGCAAGCTAATTAGCAATTCAATTTTGGTTCAAATAGTTGTGTAGACAATCTAGAACTAGCAGGCTTCGAGACTAAACCAATGGATTTTGAAACATCAAGATTCAAAACATGAACATCAAGACTTTTCGAGACTGCTAGTAAGTTCAATCCTATTCATCACTCTTTAGATGCTAATTCAAAAGGCTAGAACTTAGGCTTTGCAAGGAACAATCATCATTAGTTCCCTATGCATATGATGCAACCTAAAAAATGAAATTAAATGCATTTTTTGAAATATTTTAAATTTTTCTATTTTTTTGGATTTCTGAAAACCTTAACTATCTACAATGCAAATAATGCATGATAAGAAAAGAAATAGAAACTATATTAGCTACGGTCCCAAACTTAAATAACATGGTCCTTGTGTGTAATAAAAGTCGGAGAAAGGGACAAAGAGGAAAAAGAAAAAGAAACTAAATGCAATATTTACAAAAAGAAACAGGTGTACCTAATAGTGGTCAGAACCTTTGTTGTCCCCGTTCATCTGAAGAGAAAGTAGGGGACTCGTTGTCGGAGGTAGGTGGAGGAGGTTGGCGCTTGTACTCTGCGGGTGTGGACGTGGGCGTGATGGAGGACACATGGGATGCGTCTCACTCTCAACTGGCTGTGTCCTGGTGGAAGATCCTTCTTCATGAACAACTAAGTTTAAACGCCTCGGTCCTTGAGGGTCAACAGTGTTGTGGGATCCACAACTCGCACAACTAAATCCCTTCTTGACCAGCTTCTTCAAGTTTCAAAGCTCGGCAACCACCTTCTTCAAAGTGCGGTCTTGATACTTCCTCCAGCGGCTCATATTGTAAGGAGCTGAATAGATGTCCCTTAACGGACCCGGTTGAAGCGGGTGGTTAGGGAGTGGNAGCTCTAGTTGCTCTCTTCTTGGTAGCCGTGATAGGGTCTAGTGGCGGCCCAGCAGCCGAATCATAATAGTCCCTTGGTGCAGGTTGAAACCATATGTTTTCTCATTTGTTCGCCAAGCGAGTGATCTCCTGGTTAGGTAGCAAAGTTGTTCAGACTTCCCCATGTCTTGGGTAGTACCTGTAGGCGAACTTGTCCTCATGTTTTCCAGCTAAGAATCCAAGACGGTCAAGATAGTGCACATCCATTAGCTTCGGTTCCTCACTCTTGCTTTCACATTTAAGATTGTACCTCTTGAAAATTGGTGTGATCCAACTACCAATAGTTAGCTGCGGTTTCTTGTCTTTACATTTGCACATCCATTCTTGAATGCCCAACAAATGATTCAAGAAAAGCTTCAATGGACTTGGGCGGTCCTCCTCCAAATTTGCAAAGTAATTCTCTTCTCGGTAATAGTTCTCCACGAACTTAGCAATCCCAAACTTCATCAACTGAAATTCGCCATCAATGATGGAACCAGCTTCCTTCCTAGCAAAGATAGAGTGGGTGAGAATCTTGTGCACATACCGCACCGCAGGATGGCGGATATCCGCACTCTTTGTTCTTCCAGCAAAGAACCTCTCTGAACCAATTGTTCGCCAGCATTGGTTGGTCTCTTCTTGGACCCTGACACATTTTCGTCTTCCTTCCGCCGAGAACCCTTAAATTTCCTCAAGTTGATCAAAAGTGTAGCGATGTTGTCGTTGTCTCCAACCCAAGAACCTTATCCACCGGTTATTCCCGTCAACCTCCAGCGAGGCTAAGAATAAACAAGTGTTATGCTTGTAGCTCTCAAACTTCATCCCGAGCATTGTCTCAATACCCATTCCCTTCCTGATGTGCCGGACATCATCTTCAATACCCAAAGCGGATAGCATGTCAACATCGGGAAAGTGGGTTGAGAAAAACGCCATCTTCATCAATCGATCGAATCTATCCTTGATAGATGGTTCTTTCGATCCACCTTCTCCATGGTGTCTCTTTTTGGTAAGCAACGGACCGAACTCGTGTGGTTCTTCTTCTTCTTCGGAACCCGACTCAAGCTCTTCTTCTTCTTGCTCAGGAATTTCCTCGTCTGATGAATCTTCATAAATGGGTTGGCATGGACGAGTGCGGGCACACATTTCCTCAGTCCGTTCGGATTGGTCTCGAATTACCGGTCCACCAGAGCTTCTCACAATGGGTGGTACCGATTTGTCCGGTTTTGTCTTTGGTTTAGCTATCTTCTTTCCTTTTTCTTTCCGGGTGTATTGCCGAATAGACATGATGTACCTACAAAGTTATCAAAAGAGACTTAGTTTCCATACATTGGTATTAAAACCAAGACATAAAAACCATTCTCAATTCCAATCTTGTAACAATCCATGGCNCTCACATTCATATGTTAATTCCATAAACTTTTCAAGTTAGAAAAATCAATGAAATCATGGTGTAAAACTCTTGAATATCAAATAATTCACATGAATAAGTATGATAACACTTCTTAGAAAGTCTACAAACCACAATCAAACAATTCCCCCAAACCTTTTCTACAACAATTCTCAAGAACCCTAAAATCAAAATCCTAAAATTTTGTCAAATTAGAGCCTAATATACAACCAAGTTCATCAAACAACCATTACCCACTGATAATCTAAACCTAGAAAGGAAAAATCAACCATAAATCATGAGAAAAGTGAGTTTTCTCCCTTGGGTGAATAGTGAATCCGAAAATTGGGTGTTAGGAATCATACCTTAGCTTGAATGGGATGGAAAGGAGCAGGGATTACTCTAGAACTAGTTGACAATCGATTCAAAATCCAAGAGGTTCAAAGAAGACTGAGTTGAATCAAAGAAGAAGTTGAAGAGAATTGAGAGCTTTCTTGTTGAAGTTCTTTTGTCGATGGAAAAGAGGGGAAGAAGAGTTTTGGGCACTTAAAATCGGACCTAAACCGGTTTAAACCAACGAAAAGTCGAATGAAAACCGGATTTTAAAACCGAAAATTGCAAAATTCCGGCCCGTATCGGTCACCTGTATCGGTTGGACTGACCGATACGTTTTCTCTTAAAATTGTATCGGCCGATACGGGCCGGTACTTACCTTCCGATATGTTTGTATCGGTACCTATGTACCGATTGCCTTGTTCCGGTATCGGGTCCTAAGGACCGATACATGTGGCCCGATACAAGTGTATCGGCCACATGGTATCGGTGCATCCTACCGGTCTTCATTTCTCATGTCAGGTATCGGTTAGCCAAACCGATACATATGTGCCGATATGAGTGTATCAGCCATAGTGTATCGGTTGGTCTAACTGATACACTCCTCCTATATTTTTTTCTTCACCTTTTTCACTTGTATAGTCCAAACGAGCCAAATACCTGCTTCTNAAAACACTATTAAAAACATAAAAATAAAGTAAAATAAAGGATATGTACAAAGGATAACATGAGATTGCCTCTCAAGTGCGCTTGTTTAAAGTCACTAAGCTTGAATTTTCCACTGCTTAAGCTTGCGGTGGTTCAGAAAGAGACACTAAATCTCTTTCGTTAACGACTTCATTCGCTAAGTACCGCTTCACTCTTTGTCCATTGACGGTAAATTCATTCCCATCTTTACCACTTAGCACTATTGCTCCATAAGGACGAATGTCCTTGATCTTGAAAGGTCTAGTCCATCTTGACTTCAGCTTTCCAGGAAAAAGCTTCAACCTCGAATTGAAAACTAAGACTTGATCACCAACCTCCAGCTCCTTGTTGATGATCTTTTTATCATGAAAGACTTTAGTCTTCTATTTGTAGATTCTTGCATTTTCATAGGCTTCAAGCCTAATCTCGTCTAGTTCCTCAAGTTGAATTTCCCTTTTTTCCTTGGCACTCTTGATATCGAAGTTCAGCAACTTCACTGCCCACATGGATTTGTACTCCAACTCCACAGGGAGATGGCAAGATTTACCATAGAGGATATTGAATGAAGTGGTCCCCAGTGGAGTTTTGAAAGCGGTTCTATATGCCCATAAGGCGTCATCAAGCTTGATGGACCAGTCTTTCCTTGTCGTTCCAACCGTTTTCTCCAAGATAGCCTTCATTTGTCTATTAGAACCCTCTACTTGGCCACTTGTTTGAGGATGGTACGTTGTAGCTACTTTATGCTTAACCCCATGTTTCTTCAACAAGCTCTCAAAGACCTTGTTGATGAAATGCGATNCCTCGGAAATATGATGCTTTTAAACATCTTCAAAACCACCTTAGCATCATTGGTGGGACTAGCAATTGCTTCCACCCACTTAGAGACGTAGTCTACTGCAACTAAGATGTAGTTGTTTCCATGAGAATTTGGGAATGCTCCCATGAAGNAATGTTCCCTGTTCTTTGACAAGAATCACACCTCGAGATGAAAGTATGAGCGTCTTTGAACATTGTCGGCCACCAAAACCCGGATTGTAGTACCTTTGATACCGTTTGAAGGTGGCAAAGTGGCCACCATAAGAGGATCCATGACAGTGTAGAAGGATTCCATCAACTTCTTCTTCAGCTACACATCTTCTGTAGAGCCCATCCTTCAGGAACTTCTTTCTCTAGTATCCTTCCACACCTTGCGGTTCCTTTTCACAAACCAGATAGTTAACTATATCAGC